>APFE030883450.1:86781-98052 GCA_000404065.3 Pinus taeda
CCATGTGAATGAATGTGTCGAAGTCGAACATGGGAGAAACCACTTGATTACCAGTCAATGATGTAAATTGTTAACAAGTGTGAGAGGAACTACCAGTAATGTCAATGGCCCTCAAAGTACTCAGTACAATCCATGAAATGTGAATGAATGAGTCGATGTCGAACATGTCACGGAATCCGTTGATCGAAGGTCAATGATGCAACCTGTCATCAAAGGCGAGAACCCTGCCATTGAGGCATGCAGATTCCAAGGTACTGACGATTTCTAGATCATCTTTCTAGATAATGAGTTGGAGTCGATAGAAAGCAATCCGTCATAGGCAAGCCCATAACACGAAATCATAGGTCAAGTCTGAAGAAATATGTTTAGCAAGAACTAACTCAGGGATGGTCAATGATGGATGACAAATATTTTGCAGGTGAATGGTTTATTTGCACAGACCTCTTGAACAGATAACGACACAGCAAATGGCTTGGTGATAGTTGACCCAAAGTTAATACCCGGAAACCAACTGAAGACTTTCAATGTGGCTTGATTAACTGTTAGGTAAAAAATTTCCCAACCCAGGTGGATAAAAGTGTCATGTTCAAGAGTGATGGAAAGTTTTTTCAAACACAGAGTACGACAAACAAGTTCATTTTTCTCTCTTTTCCCCCACCATTTATGGCAAGTACCTTTTTATTTTTGACAAGCTTGAGGAGGATAACATTTGCTTGGTTATAAGCTCATCCTTCGGATGAGTCCAACTTAGTTTAGATTCGAACCCTAAGAAGGAGTGGTCCGTTCCTGTTTGTAATTGAATAGGTCCTTTACTGTGAAATTTTAGCGAGTCCAGTATAGGAGAAACTCGGCGTTTTTCAATTTTAGGGAGTCAGAAGAAAAACTTAAGAAAACTCCACGGTTGTTCTTTTTCGTAAATTTGTGTCTCCCAAGCCCGAAAAAAAGTATAAAATAATACTTGAGAGAACCGCTTGATCATTACGACTAAGGATTACTTTTCATGATTAGTGCCTTCAATCTGAAAAAGTAAAAAAGCGATCGAAAACACGTCGTTTTATTACCAATATCGAACTTGAAATGACAAAAGTCCGGCAATCTTTTCATGTTTATACGGTCGGAAAAGAGCTGTAAAAGGACCGTCTTCTTAATTCCGTTTTAACAAGTCTAAAAAGAAACACTCGGCAATCTTTTCATTTTTTACGAGTCAGAAAAAGATCTTAAAGAGAAATCCTATGTGTTTTTTGTTCATTTCACCTGAATCCCCAATATTCTGCACAAAAACTGCAAACATTACTCATATCTATTTAAAAAATAATAAAAATGCACCAAAAAATGACCTTTTAAAAGTAAAAAATAAATAAATTCAATTTATTTATTCAAAAAATCTTATAAAAAGGGCTTTTACAAGTTCATTTTTACCATTTACCTTTGGAGTAAAAAGTAAGAGCTTTTGGTAAAAAACTTCCTGTGGAGATTGCGCAAAATTTGACCGTTGGAATCGAGAACCGCCTTCTCCAAGTAATCCACAATGTCCCTGACTTGCATTTCGTCCGTTTGAAATTTTGTTTTAGGGTTTAGATTTCGTTTTTTGGAGGAAAATTAGGGCAAAAAATCGCCCGCGGTGGTTGCGCAGGGGCACCATGTGGCCCCTGCGCACCTCGACTTTTCTATGCACACAGAAAAGTCAGGGTGCCGCACCTAGCCTTAAAGAGAAGTGCGCACCTATGCACTGTCTCTAAAAGGATGGGTGTGAACCTCACGGAATGTGGATTTTGAACCCTAGTTTCTCTATTTTTGACCCATAGAATTTTGGAATGAAAATTCTAATCCACCTATTTTGCAATGTAGGTACACAATATGCTTGTTTGGCGGGAAAGAGAGCATGAGGACGTGGATCAGGCTTCATTACTCGTCTGCCTTCATTACAGGCATTGAGAGCATGCGGGCTTTTCAAATTTTGGACCATACCTGGCATGAGGGCGCAGGTAGACTTTTTACAATGGCTGGTGAACAGGTGGAGCATACAGGACCAGTGCTTCATTATTGGTGGCAACCGGCTCGAAATCGAGCCGGATGACATATACTTCTTAACTGGCTTGCCCAAGAGAGGCGAGCAATTATCTCTGTTCGGATTTAGGCCAGGTGGCCAATCTGTCGCTAGTCTCCGACTAGAGTTCTGTAATAACTAGGATCCGGACAAACGGATAGATGTGAAAACCATCTCCCGCCGTGAACTGAAGGTGATTGCCTTTACTGTTACCAGACTCTGCGGGAGCGCAGCATTGCATCTAGCTACAGGTTCCCATATGCACATGGCAGTGGATTGCTTCCGAGGCACCATCTTCAACTGGTGTGATGCTGTATTGGCCAATGTGAAGGGCCAATTGACTAGGGCGAAGAATGGGCAGCTAAAGAACTTTGGTTATGGTTATTTAGTTGTCAGCTTTTCCCTAGAGAGGGTACCGATGCTGGTTCCACAACAACTCACTGTTGACGCTGGACTTCCCCGAGATCCTCAGGTTATGTGATGGGTTGCAGTTATGGCTCGCCATCCAGAGGAGGGTACTGAGGTTGTTCGATTCACTCCAGAGTATTTCCGTTGGTTAGAGAACCAACTCTTTATTATTCAGGATTTTCCATACGCTGGGATGGATTATTGCGGCGATCCCAACATGACTCTTCCACCAGGAGAGCAATGGGATGATAGAGGTAAAATTTGTTTTTCAACATTTTAATTTTATATGTATGTTTTTGTATCTTTAACAATCGTCCCAAAACTAATAGTAAAAGTTTTAAATGCAGATGTGGGTCCATGGCAACCAGCCGCTCTCCAGCCCTATGATTGGAGACAAACAGCGGCCGCAGCACCGGCCCCACAAGACCAGACAACAGAGACCTTGGCTGAGTTGGAGAGCCATCTAGAGCGCTTGACCGCAGATATTCCGGAGACCAGCATAGATGACATTCCTCTTCGGCTTCAGCGCTATATGATTGGGGTCCCAGGACCTTTTAGGAGGTTCCTTTGTAGGGTGGCCTGAGCAGTGGTGTCTTATCGGGATCATCACCAGTGATAGGATGATTGCCTTGCAGACCCATTTTTGGACTTTTGATACTATCATTTTTGCCGATCATAAGGTGTTTTTCAACCTATGATCGAGGACAATGTATATTTTGACACACTCTTATGCTATTACTATGGTTATCTTGCAAAACATGTTTATGAGATGTTTTTAAATTTACTGTTTGATTTAATGCAAATGTCTATTTAACATTCGAGAAGCAATTGCATCTGCTAATGTATTTAAATATCTTGGAATGTGCTGATATTCTATGTAATCAAATTCTCATTCCAAGAGATGGACTCTAAAAAATAATCGTAATAATACTGGATTTCTAATGGCATAAACTCGATTAAGTTGTAATACAATGAGTTCCGAATCTAAATTAACAATCAAACTTCGAATTCCAAATGATATGGATTCAGATAATAATTCAATCACTGCAGTGTATTATGCAATGTTGTTCGTTGTTTGACCGAGGCTTACCCCGTGCATAGATACTAACTCGTCAGAGGGTGAATAGATAACCCAGGCTACGGAAGAGATGTTCCGTGTACTACGACAAGCGCCATCAGCGAAACCAATATATGTTTGGAGAGGCGTTGACATCTGCAATATCAAGAGTAAAATCAAGATAAGCAGGACTAATAATGAAAAACACTCTCTAAAGCAAAGCACACATTTTTAATCTACGAACACACCAACTTAGAAAGAAAAACTAATCTAAGAAATCTTCACGCTAATCCTTTAAGCATAATATCGCTTTAGATAAAGCCCATTCCTAGGCTTACCTAAAGAGACACCGTCAAAATCTTCTAGCTCATAGGCCCCTTTTGCCAGCTTCCGCTTGACAATATATGGACCATGCCACATGGGTACAAATTTGTCAGCCCCTAGCTTATCATTTGCTTGATCGTAAAGTAAAACTAGGTCACCTTCCGATAAATTGCGGGGTGTAACATTCCGATCATACTGAGCTTTGATTCGTTTGGCATGAGTTTCGACAGCTAATGCAACATTGCGTCGATTTTCATCTAATTGAGCTAAGTATAATAAATGTTTTTCCTCTTCGGAAGTGGCTGGTAATAATTTCACGACAATTTGTAATGACGGGATTTCACATTCAATGGGCAATACTGCCTCTAAACCGTAAACCAGTTGAAAGGGAGTAAAACCTGTTGATGTTTTGACTGAGGTTCGGTACGCCCAAAGCGCTGAAAATAACATGTTGTGACAATTTGACCGATGAGTCCCAATGATTTGTCGGATCATGGTGACTAGAACTTTGGTGACTGCTTCAACCAGACCATTTGCCTGTGGGTAATATGGCGTGGAACTATCGTGACGCAGGCCAAGTTGATCTGTAAGTTCGGTCATCATGATGTTTCGAAAATGACTCCCATGGTCAGTGATAATCGCTTGGGGAACACCAAACCTAACAATTATATGATTGAAAATGAAAATCGCAGCAGTTTTGCCATCAGCCGAAAATGTAGGCATCGCCTCGGCCCACTTGGTAAAATAATCTACTGCAAGGATGATATACGCATGCCCCCCGGCCGAGTGAGGGTTACATGTAATAAAATCGATACCCCATTTTGCGAATGGACCAACGGCAATGATAGGGTGGAGAGGAGCAGGAGGAGCGCGCATCTTATGATCGAAAATTTGGCAGTTATGGCATTTCTGGAAGGAAGTAATACAATCTTTGAATAACGACGACCAAAAATAGCCAGCGCGCAAAATCTTTTGGGCTATGGCATACCCAGACATATGACCGCCACACGCTCCAGAGTGGCAGTCATTAAGAACCTTCTCAGCCTCGTCATGAGTAAGGCAACGACGGAAAACAGAATCCACCCCACGACGATAAAGAGTATCTCCAATAATAGTGTAAAGTTGGGATTGGAAGCGTATTTTCCGGCGTTGAGATCGTGAAGTATCTGGCCGAAAAGATTGGATTTGGAGATAGACAATGATATCTCCGTACCATGGATCAATGGTGCTGATAAGGAACAAGGATTCATCCGCAATGGATTCTTCCGCCACATGTTCAGTATCAACACGAGGGAAGTCACACATTAATTCCGCAAAAACCAAAGACTTCTTTGACTTGGCCTTCTCAAATTCCAGGTCAAATTCCTGCAGGATGGCAATCCATTTGGAATACTTGCCCCCCAGCAATTGTTTAGTCAAAATGTATTGCATAGGGTTACAGTTAGAAATGATGGTGGTTTTGCGTAACAAAATGTAATGACGAAAGTGCTGAACAACTTGGACTGCAGCTAAGGCTAGTTTCTCCATATGTGAATATTTTAACTCAGTGGGAGTTAGTGTCCGACTAAGATATCACATGTTCACTTTCGAATTCATCCCGTTGAATTAAAACCATCCCAATAGTGGGATGGGAAGTGGCGAGGTACAAGAAGTAATTCTGGTTGTAGTTGGAAGGATGCAATAATGGCGCATGGGTCAACGCATGTTTTAGTGCATCAAAAGATTTGTCAGCTATCTCGTCCCAAAAGAATGGAGTGTTTTTTTTCAACAACCGGGTGAAACCTTTTGTAATCTTGGCATAGTTAGGAATGAAACGACGCAAAAAGTTTGCTTTCCCTTGCAAACTCTGGAGTAGGCGAAGTGTCGAAGGAGGTGGTAACTTGACGATGGCTTCGACCTTCGAAGGATCAATGCGAATGCCGGCTTTCGATACAACAAATCCCAGTAACCAACCCATTTCGATATAGAAAACACACTTGTGCGGATTCAGCCTAATCCGATAATGCCTACGTCTCATGAAAATGGCTCGTAAGTGAGTGAGATGGTCGGCTCTTCGTAATGAATGAGCCAGTAAATCATCGAGATAGGGCTGCACAATGTGCTTGATGTCATGAAACGCATAAGACATTACCCTTTGAAAAGTTGCCCCGACATTCTTTAGTCCAAAAGGTAACTTGCAATAAGCAAATGTCCCCCATGGACAGATGAATGTCGTTTTTGGTTGATCTGCAGGTAGAATGTTAATTTGATTGTAACCGGAAAAGCCATCCATAAAGGAGAAAATTTCATTGCCGGCACAATTATCGATAATTTGATCGATATAGGGCGTGGGATAGTTGTCCTTGGGACAAGCACGATTAACATTCCTATAGTCGATGCATATTCTTATTGTCCCTTGTTTTTTATTAACTGGAACAATATTCGATACCCAATCCGTTAAAGGAATTGGATAAATGAAACCTGCTTTAAGTAATTTCTCAACTTTTGTTTTGATGGCAGTAGCTTTTTGTGGGTGTATTTGACACAACCGTTGCCGGACGGGTTTAGCATCCAGGTAGGTTTTCATCTCATGAACAACGATTGAAGGATCAATTCTTGGAATTTCCTCATAGGACCAGGCAAACACGTCGCAGAATTCTTGAAATAGGGCTTTATATGTGTTGACTTCAACGTCTGTACAAGAAGCACCTATGTGAATGTTTTCAACAATCCCAGGTTTGACTGAAATGTCGATAGGAACTGTACGAGAAATATTGGCTAAATTTTGTTTAGAATCAGAATGTTTCAATGGATTCTGTGGTTCTTTGACATATTCAACGGTAAAAATGGATGAAAAATAATTTTCAAAATGATCAATCTCAGGTAAAAACGAAGACCGATGATGAAGATCTTCCCCTGGTAATGCATCAACAGACAACAGTTCCCGAATTTGTTCATCAGTGTGAATAGTTTTTGAAAAGGTTGTTGACTCTGAGGTTGAGATTGAAAGTGATTTCCTATTTATCTCATTCACTAGATCAGGGTTGGTTGAATTTGAGTCGGAAAATGACTGTACTGCCTGATAAGCAACTTCAAAGGGACTCAAAGGCATGGCATGGCCAAGAGATTCCACCTCGGAATCGAATGGAACGATCCAAGGATCGTCAAGAACAATGGATTCTGACGAAATCATATGAATGGTTGCGAAAGGAGACTGTACGTTGGGAGGAGGAAATGAAAAAGTTCCGAGTAAACCCAAATCTTTAACTAATCCTACTCCCTTATAAGGGATACCGGTTTTTCCAACATGTTGAATGCTCTCAGCAGAGGATGGGTCAGATGAGAAATAAGTTAACTGATCTATTGTTACGATCTTTCCATTATGTGGGAACTTAATAAGCCGAAAGATCGATGAAACAACAGCAGTCATGGCGTAAGACCAGCTACGACCCAAAAGAAGGTTGTAATCTAGAGGGGCATCAACCACCTCCACATCTAGATTAGTGGTTTTTCCTTCAACCCCTATAGGCAAGTCCTGTAAAATGCCATAAGGATGAAACCCTCAGCCATCAAAGGCCTTTAGAATTGCCGGGGATTGATTAAGTGTAGGAGAACCACAGGTTTTCCAACACTGTATCGACATAATACACGTGGAAGCTCCCTCATCAATCACAGTCCTAAAACAAGCTTTGTTTTTTACTAACACTGGAATCTGGAAAGCCATTTGATGAGGAAGATGAGGTGTACTATTTTCTAAATCGAAGACTATGAGGTTTGAGTCCTGAAGATCAACATCTCCTATAGCCGACAATAGCATTTTACGTTGTGCTGGACATGAATGTAGCACTTCCAAAGCTGACATTGCTGAAGGTGAAACAACTAAATCTTCAACAATGTTATAGTTCTGAGCAGCTCTCGCATGTGGATTGAAAGCTGACTTTCGAAGTATACACTTAGCGGGCGGTTTGATTACTAAGTCGGGATTTGGTTTTTCAATCTGTAGTGGATCAGAACCAGACGGAGCTGAGGTTGATGGATTGGAATTAGAAGATTCAGCTTCCTTACCACCAAGAGGACTTTTACTCCCGTAATCTTGCGATCGTGTCGCAATCCTTACATGTGACATCATCATTATGGGCTCTTCCGAGGCATTAGAGGAAGAACCTATCATTTTACTGACTTGATTTGGAAAAGGATCCTTCAAAACAGCAGGTGTTTGCAAACCTTTGACGATTTTCGCAACCTCGGCACGATGCGGAAAATTCCTTGTAAAGTGCTTCTCATCGCAGATGAGACAAGGATATCGAGGTTTTCGTTTCTCGTCAGTAGATTCAGGTTTATCGGATTTCTCCTTTGAGTTCTGCTTATTCTTCTTCTTACCTTTCTTCTTGCCGTCAGATTTTGATTTGGTCGTGGATGATTCTACGACATGAACATCAGCAGAAATTTCAGGTGAAGACTCTCCCGTAGGGGAATCTGGTAAAGTTATAATAGGAGAAGAATTCTTGGAGGATTTCTTCTTACTTTTGGTATTAACAGTACCAATCATACCGTCAGCGGCATGAGACCCTGAGGGAGGTGCAGCTATTTGATTTTGTTTTGGAAGGTCGGGAATTTTCTCATGTAACGTACCTGACTACATATAAACTAAGTCAAGGTACTGAGCTTGAGCAATTACTTGCTCTTCTGTAACTACCCCTGCCTTAACTACATCTTCAGTTATTTTGGGTAATAATGATTTTACAAACCATTCTGCCAAAATTTGGTCTGGGATAAAAACTTTCACTAAACGACGTCGACGTCGCTATTCATGAATATGATCTGAAATATAAGTGGACGTCGACTGCTTTAATGAAGTTAATAATTCCGTGCCATTGTCATATCGGACTGGCAGCTGAAAATGAGTAAGGAAGGAAGTGGCTAACTGACTAAAATTGTAAAAAGAGCCGCGTGGCAACTCAATGTACCACTTGGCTACAAGGCCAATCAAAGTACGTTGAAAAAGATGAAGACGAATTGAATCATCAATAATGGAATTCGATGCACACCAAAGATGGTAAGTCATCACATGATTAGATGGATCTTCTCCTGGCTTCCCCTCAAACTTTGGTATATCACTGGGAAACTTATTCGGCATTGGCAGCCAAAACGGAAGATAATTGATGGGATCATTCGTAAGGCGCAACAAGTTAGGCAAATCCAAAGTTGCTATAAACGGTAATTGACGGTTTGGATCCTGAAAACTTGGGGTCAAAAGACCAGCCCCAGGAGGAGGATATCCAAGATAGCTTGGTATCGGATTCGCATTTGGGATATTATATCCTCCTGGAAAACCAGGATTAACCAGACCATACTGGGGTTGTTGAGGTTGTTGATACGTATACCCAGGGTACAGTTGATACTGATAAGCCGGGTTTTGCACAGCGGGACCGTATTGGTACTGCCCCTGGTACGGTTGATAAGTAAATTGTGGTTGACTTGTAACAACTGTACTAGGCCCAGGTTGTCCTACAGGCATGGAAACCGGAGTCTGGATTGTAGGTCCAGAGTGGGGTAAAGAGGCCTGAGGAGTTGATACAGGAGCAGTAGAAACTGGAACCGCTGATACTCCAGAAATGGGTGGAGTGGATTGAACAGAAGCCGCAACAGTTACAACAAACGTTTGGGACGGAGTTCGAGGCGAACTAGGCCTAGACTGTTGAGCTGCCCCAGGTGTAGCAGTTTGAGTAGTAGGCTGGACAGGATACTGGGGTGAACCAGAAACAAAAGACTGTCCAGATTGAGATGACAACTGCACACTGGGTTGCGGAGTCTGTTGATCCCACACCACGTTCATTCCAGGTTATGGACCCATAACAAGTTGAACGTATTGAGGACCAAAACCAGGTTGAGTGTAAGATTGATAATTATATGGTACATTTCCGGGTCCTTGAACAAATGATTGACCTGAAGGTGGTTGAAAACCTTGAGGTTGATATTGACCCTGAGGTTGGTACTGACCTTGAGGTTGGTACTGACCTTGCGGTTGGTACTGACCTTAGGGTTGGTATTGACCTTGAGGTGTATATTGATACTGGGGTTTACCTTGAGGTACATATTGGTACTGGGGTTGACCTTGAGGAAAATACTGCCCCGTAGGAACATACTGTCCTTGAGGTTGCCCCCCAGGCGGTAACGGACTACCTTGGGGTTGCCCCCTAGGCGGTATTGGAGTACCTTGCGGCTGCCCCCCAGATAGTATTGAACTACCTTGAGGTTGCGGATTAGGAGTAGTACCAGACATCATAAGAATCTCTTCGACACTTAACGGTTTAGTTCCATTATGACCAGGAGATACAACATAATCGATAGGTCGAGGAGAAGCTCCTGAAAACGTACCAGATACAGACTGATACGCAGGAGGAACAGAAGGACCGCCATGTAAGAAGGTTTCTGGCATCTTAGTAAACAAGGATGACTATCTCGACATATTCAAATGAGGATACTAACCTCTGGGTGTTGGATGGAAAGGAAATTGAGGTGGTGAAGACGCGAGACCTGGATTTTCTAAGAAATTGGTCAACGAAATATACCAAGCGTCACCTCTAATGGGACTGTAGAAAAAAGATTCACGCTCCCTAAGTTCAATAGTTGGTTGATTTTCAGGGATGCTTATCCCTTCGTTCGGACTCGAACTTACAATTTCTTCAATGGAAATGAGTCCAGAAGGAAGATTCTCTGTAATAATATTTTCTACTCTGGGTGAATTAGGACCACTAGAAACAGGAGAAGCAAATCCTGAAGATGGAGTAGCAGCAATTTCAGTTTCATGTTCAGAGATTTCAGGTTCTTCGGCTAATGAGCTAGTAGGAGTGATACTACCAGTAACCTCGGAAAATGAAATCGGTTCAGAAATATGTTCAGTTGCTTGCACTAGATAATCAGGATATACAATCAACGAAGAGTCTCCGGCCTCTGGTGACCCAACCCTACTTTCACTAGGTGTGGCAAGGGCTCGCAGCCCTTCCAGTTGACTTGGTGTAAATTCGGGAGGCTGCCCCCGTAGTCGACGGGATTGTCTCGGTAATTCAGCCACGATTAATTTAATTACTTCACACGAAAACAAAGAAAAATCTCAAGAAAAAACACCTAAAGTCTCTAAAGAACCAAACAATTTGAAGCACACGCCTAACAAATCTAGGAGATCAAACCACACACAAACAATATCTTTCCGGATCGAAAACACTAGTTGGTGATGAAATCCAACGTCGCAGAATTCAATACAGAAATGGCGGTTGGAACAGTTACCTCGACAACTTGCTTAATGAAAAAGACTGGCACAAGTTTCTCCACTATAACCGTCTTGAGTGAAGATAACCCCCCAGAGAGTCCAAGTGAGTCTAGTCGACGTCTGCTCCAGGTATAGTGGGATCTTCCCTCCACCGTCACCTAGGAAAGAATCCTATAGATTATGGCC
>APFE030883451.1:19246-44801 GCA_000404065.3 Pinus taeda
GGCCTTGTTGCTCGTTTTTTGCAAAACCCCCGTGAAAGTCATTGGAAAGCAGCTAAAAGAATACTTCGTTATGTTCGAGGTACAATACAGTTTGGGATTCATTACAGTGCCAAAGCAACTCCTCTATTAGTTGGTTTCACTGATTCTGATTGGGCTGGTGACCCTGATGATCGGAGGTCTACTGCCGGTTATGTCTTCACTCTTGGTTCAGGACCTATTACATGGGCTTGTAAGAAACAGGCTGCCATTTCTCTTTCGTCAGCAGAAGCAGAGTATCGTGGTGCCGTGGAAGCTAGTAAGGAAGCCTTGTGGTTTCGTCAGATCCTATCAGAATTTGGCTTTGAGCAGCAGCATCCGACTACACTTTGGTGTGATAATCAAAGTGCTATTCAGCTTTGCCAAGATCCAGTTCAGCATCAGCGCAGCAAACACATTGAACTTCACATGCACTTCATCAGAAAGCTCATTCATGACCATGTTCTTGAAGTGCAATATTGTTCAACAGATGATCAGGTTGCAGACATCTTCACAAAGGCTCTCACAGAGCGAAGTTCACTAAACTTCGATATATGCTTGGAGTTCAGGAAGTTGTCACTAAGGGGGGATAGGCTCTAGTGCCTCCTTCCTTCTCCTATTGTGTCATATCTGTAAATCCTTCAATCCTATCCCAAGTTGTTCTTAAGGGGGGATGTTAGGATATTCCGACACATAGGAAATAGTTAAGTTCAACTTGGTCTAGTATAGAGTTAGGTATAGAGTTAGGTAAAGTGTGTTTCTTTACCGTTGTACATTTTGTGACTTACAATCCGACGGTCACGATATGTAGTGATCCGACGGTTCATTCTCTCCTCGGTATTACCGACACTTGATCCGTGGCTTGACACCCGATTGGTCCATGAATTCTATTTAAAGCGCATGGAGGGTCATTTGTAGGTTAACCGTGCATGAGAGAAGCTTATGTAAATTTTCATTCTTTATTAATAAATTTCCTGTAGTAGCCACGTTGGCGCAGGCCGTGGACTGTTTCCCTCTCTGAGGGTTTTAACCACGTCAAAATACTGGTGTATTGATCTGTGATCTGTTTGTGAGCGGTGTCCTTCTGGTGTTCTGTTTGAGGAACTTACCCTGTATATTCCTACAAAGAGAAGTTTTAGCTGAATTCCATGTAACTATTCTTGTGTTATTACTTGTTTGATATCATTTGCAATTATACTGTTTATTTACTGCGTGCATGTCTATGAATGGTGAATATTGTTAAGTATAACTGAAAGCATACAGATAAGCTAAGTTAATCAACTAATATCAGGTTACTAGTAAGGATTTGGGTAATAAAATTGTTTGCCCCCAGAATAGGGCAGTGCAAAGGCAACATCCCAGGCTGTGAGGTATAGGTAAGCACGCTTAGTGATGTTCGCACAGGGTCAAATTGTGGAACACTTGAAACCATCCAACATCCCTAGGGTGCAGACACCTGGTTCTAGCACCCTCCCATACTACTTTGGATGAGACCTTAGCCCACACTCCGTGGACTGTTGCCGAAAAAGCCAGTAGTACTAGGATTTGTTTGGCTAAATCACCTCTGAACCTATGTCAGGCCCCAATAAGAAAACAAATGGTTCCATTACTAAGACCAGGATCTCCATAAGGGATGTCTAATGTCGTGTCACTAGAATCCATCGAAGAAAGAAATTGAAGGGTGGTTAGATGGAAATATTCACGAGTTCGCGGTGCAGAAAAACATGAATCTGCGAGTATCAAAGGAACAAGGGTTGGAGCACTACTTATATATGGAAATCCATGGAGTTTTCTTTGCATCCTTCCCCTCTGAGTTCTATGAGTGGATTGTGAAGCTAGTAGACTGTCAGGGGAGGTGTAGGCTCAATAAACCAATTGTGTGGACTCCAGAATTAGTGTGTAGACTAGAAGCATCGAAAGGTAAGATCACGCGCATTGTGGACCATTGGCCCAATCAAATTATAGGAGGATTTATCACCAAGTTCACAGTAGACACAACAGTCAGCTATAGCAAGGTAGAAAGACGCTTCCTCAAAGGACCGTGAGGTAAGTACATTAAATCTTTCAACACTTGGATTAAGATGCTATTGTGTGAAAAGCGGGTTATGTGAATAAATTGATCTTTGGGGCTACATGAAGTGGGAGGATCTATAGAAATGAAGGTAGCGTAGAGATAGAAAATAGCCCATTGATTTCACCTCGGTGGGAAAGTGAGGAAGAGCTCGCGAAAGTTTCTCCAAGGAGTGTGGTTAGTCTGATAAGGCAGCGAATTCTACGCCTACCATCCCCACCTAGACCACCACCAGTCTCACCTTCTTCGCCTCCATCTCCACCCGCACCACCTACGCCACCACCATAGTTCAATATGGCAAGCATGATAAATTTACCAGTATTCATAGGAGTAGGGAATGAAGATCTGAACTAAATTTTGTTCGTAGTAAGGGTTGTATGGGAAGCACAAGGAGTCATGGATGAAAATATAAAAAAGGAAACATTGGTGAGCACGTTGTAGGATCTCACACTAACATGGTACATTAAGCATTCTAATGATCATCCAAACGCAGGGATCATAGATCTCTAGGCCACATCGAATAGGGAATTTAGCAGGCCAAAATCGGAGACACAACCAATTATTGGGTTTAAGGAGATCACGATGCTTCCAAGAGAGACCCCATGGGATCTGGATCATAGACTAAAGAGTATGATTCGTGAAGCCAAGATGACCTTGACCAATGGGCAGCACCACGTATGGTTTGTAGCGTCACTAACTCCACATCTAAGGATGCCGATGTCATAGTAGAAGTTAACCACTCGGGCCAAAGCTTTGGAGATTGCAATGAGACTGCACGAGACCCCAATATAAGATCATGGCCTGGGAGTCCAACAAATCCACATGCAACTGCAAAATTTGTGTTTGGAAATGCAGAGTTTGAAACAAGACGTAAAAACTCACCCAAAAGTGTGCGAGGAGGTAGGGTGCATAAAATGCAAAGGCTAGGGGCATGACAAGGACCATTGTCCAGTATTCGCAAACTACTTGGTAGGAGGAGGGAAGATGCCATTAAGACCAATGGCACAAGAAGGACTGACTGCGACACCTGCATTATGGTGCGTGATCTTCCAAATAGGAGGAAAACACACTACGAATAATTGTCATCTATTGCAGAAGTATACACAGATGTCCCAGCAATTGTTCTGTAATTTCTGCATGTCGGTAGGTCATGATGAGCATACCCGCAGAAGTTACGAACCGATGATGGATCAGACTCCTCCCTATAGATTGCAGACTGAAATGCAAGCCCTCGGCCCAAATGCAGGAATGGTGCGTGGTGGATTTTAGGGATGTAGACGAGGTCGAGGTGGAATGGGACCAGGAAGGGGTCACAGACAACTAATTTGCTACAATTGTGGAGGGCCAGGGAACGATGCCTGCAATTGTACAAATCTGATGAGAGCATCATGTTTATATTGTACTCAGTTTGATTATGAGATGGAGGACTACCCTACTGATAGTGAGGCTACGCGATAAAGGGATACTCTAGCCTCCCCTGACTCAGAATTCACAAATGATGAGGTCTGAGCTACGCAAAGAGGACCTGAATGTAAACATCATGCTCAGAAGTGGTATCATGACAGGAGATGACAAAGGTAGGTAGCCTGAAGAAATTGCGTGGGTTCACAAGGCTCCTACAAAGGAACTTGGATATGATTTAGAGCGCATGAAGGAGACATTCATGGAAGCTAAGAAGAGCTTCAGGGAGGCCTCCACTTCAGGTAGTAAGGATCAACCAGAGCGGGAGATGGATCCTTCAATGATCACTACCTTTCTACAGACATGTGTGAAGCTTTTGTGTGACAGCAAGGTTGTGAAGGGACTGCAGGAACTTATCACTAGGTGTGCTAGGTCAGGAGAACCGTACATAGTCCGAAAGCTCGGAAAGCACACATCACGAACAGGAAGGGAAATGATATTGGCTACGCAAATCAAGGAGTATGAAGTGGATTAGGTAATTCTGGATCTAGAATTAGACATGAATGTGCTACCAAAGAAAATATGGGAGTGCATGGGTCGGCCCATGTTGCAATGGTGTCCCATTCAATTGTGAATTCTGAACCAACAGAAGATCCTACCAATGGGAATATTGCAGGGGATAATAGTAGACATCAAAGGAACGAGCATGCTTTCAGATTTCAGGGTGATAGATATTTTCGATGATAGCAATCCATATCCTACACTACTAGGAATAGATTGGGCCACTAATATGATGGAGTGATAAATCTAAAGAAGCACAAAATGATCTTTGAGAAAACGTTATTGCGCATAGTGGTGCCTTTAGACCCTGTGGAAGGAGTGCGCTACACAGCACCAATCGCAATGATGAGAGTGACGATGAGCTAGATTGTATCTACAAGATAACCACTTGGGAACAGGATTGGATGAATCCTACAGTGGATGGCCGGATTTTGTGCGAGTTGTTATCACTCAGGTTGTTCCCTGGCTCCAGGAAGGAATACGACTGAGGTAACCACTAACCAATCTTTCAGCTGCAGATCCTAGCCAATCTGCAATGAGAGAGGGCTCTCTCTTTATTATTTAGATTTGTTTGATTGTATATTAGGCTAGTTGTGAGGCACTAGTTTTGTTCGGTGTTTGGAAGATGACATTCAGTAGAACAAGGCAGTAAGCTGAGAGAAGTTCAGATCATTGGGTTGATGGAGTCTAATGTAGTAAACTTCTCATTATAGTTTCTTTGGCAATGGAAGATTGCAGAGCAGGAGAGTTAAACATAGGACAATATTTCAAGCTGAAAGTAGGATGGAACAAAGTTAGGGAATGAAAGGCAATCAAGAATCTTACATTATTTTAACAAAGGGAAATTGTGTAAACATTAACAAGGAGCAATTAAGAATTCCTTGGTGATGTTTAATGTGTAAGAACCAAGGAGACAAGAGCACTTAAGAATTCTTGCCTATGTTGGTCCTGCAGAAAACATAGAAAACTACATGAACTGAACACAGAGTACAGACAGTAAATTCTAGGTTATCCTTTTTTCCTGTAACTTAGAACATAGTATTCATATGATAAATAAATTATAAATACAATAACTTAAGAGTAAGGGAAACTTATTGATCCATGCATTAACACAAGAATTCTGCAGCACATCCTTTAGCCATTGATTCCACAACCAGCAAATTCACCAACACAGCATCCAGTAATTTTATTTCAGAAGAGTTCTCAAAATTTACAGAGCAGGTCCAGAATGATATTCATCAGCCAACAATAATACATCTCTTTTACAAGTATTTATAAGAAGTTTACAAAATATCTTGTAGGGAAATATCTAGACATAAATTTATCCATCTACGCTGGCAGAAGTAATAACTAATGTGGAAATACCCACACAGCAATAACTGAGGAAATAAATAGGTTGTACTGGCTGCTGTAGGTGTCCTGCTTGTGGTTTGACTTTTTGACTCTGATAACTAGTTGATGACTGCTTCCTTGATGTGCTTTCCTGTTGTGCTGTCTTTTGCCACCTGTGTCTGAGCCTGTTTTATCTTTTGACGCGAATCTTCTTCCTCAGCTGATTTGATTTTTCCAGATATTACCTTTTAATTTGTAATGCTATCAATTTACAAAAAAGGAGAACTGAACCTATTTTTGTAAAACATTCAGCATGCTTTGCCACCACTGATATGTTGGTAATTGATGCTTTCTCATTTTTATTAGTGTCTCATCAGCTTCAGTGTACCTATAATAGTTTGGCTGGAAATCAAAAAGATGTGCCACCTCATACTCAATGAAGAAAAAACCTTCCAATTTATCATACAAACTTTGCCCTGTGGGAGGGACTGTCTCTTCTGTGCTGCTTGATGATGCTGTAATCTGATTTTGGACATAGGTATTTAGCCTATGAGCATATTGTTCTTGCTTTAACAACTTCCCACTGGTAGTAACCAATCTTGGCAAACCTTTGCATTGTAACATTGAGAATTTATGTCTGAAGGCTTCTACATCTGCCTACATTTCCAGGCATTTCCTTTCTACCGTCTGAACAAAATTTCTCATAGTTAGCACCTTCTTGACTCTTAAAATAGTCTCTGTCCTATTGTGAATGTCTAGAGATGCTAGCTGTTCACTAGTATGAGTGTTCAAGAAGTGAATCATTTGATTGGCTTACTTAGGTTTATTAGCCAATAATACTCTGGCCTTTTGAGTTTCATACTGAGCCAATCCTATCAACTCTATCTGACCAAAAATGGTTTGTATTGTTGTCCACTGATCAGCAATAGCTTGGCTGATTTTATCCCACAAAATAGTCTTTATTTCTGTCAGGGTTCTATGGAGAGTGAGGTCCTTCTCCAAGGCCTTTATTTTGTTCTCTAGGGCCTTTACTTCCCTGGTTTTCTCTGCTACAGTCATCTTTGACTTGTCATAACTAACCTCAATTTTGGCTAGTTTTTCCTTCGTCTCCTTGAGTTCTGCCATCTGGGTCTCCAAGGATTTTATCTCTTTCATCATTTCCTCCATGCTTAAACTAGCCTCTTGTAATGCACTTGTTGTAGCTGCTGTTGAAGTTGAGGCACCTAATGTTGAAGCTGGATCCAGGGGAGGTGCTGTTGTAGAGACTACTGGAGGAGGAGCTAAGATAATTGGAGCTGTTTGAGATGGCCAAGAGGCCACCTCTGGCTGTTTTCCTTGTAGAGCTTCTTCCAATGCTTTTTCTGTGTCCAGCAGTCTTTGGTTCATCCTCATGAGTAAGCTGACCACATCCTCTTCTTCCTTTTGCTGTGCCACCTCTGTGGTTTGAGGATGTATGGTAGCTGGCAGCTTCAATTGTCTTCTCAGAGCTGCTATGTCCTCCTCCTTTTTCCTTATTAAGGCCTGTGTGCCTTTGGGATCCTTGGGATCATGTCTCAACTCTATAATGATTTCTTCCAAGGATTTTATTCTATTATCCTTGGCCAATGAGGAGGCTTTCTCCAGCTCTAATTGGGCAGAAGTGTTATACAATGAATTTTGTAATCTATGGGCCATTAGAGCTTTATTTGCTAAGGTGGAGTATACCATTTCTCCAGCCTGTTTATGCAACTCAATCTGGTTTATTGGATGGATGTCTTTGGCAAGAACTTCCAGATTGGTTCTGATATAATCTGCAGCTGACTGTGGCTGCTGTACAGTGGATCTGAAGTGACTAAGAGTCATCTTCCCTACTTGCATGTCATAGGCTTCCATAAGCCTTTGTTGATTTGTCGGAGCCATTCTTAACAATTGATTGTAAAGCTGAAACCTCACTGGTTCATTTATAGATTTAATTTCAGTGAATGCTCTCTTGATATCCAAGCCCTGCTTCATCTGCTGCTTAGAGGATGAAACCTCCACACCTGGCTGTCTCTCTTGCTCCTGCTGAAAGGAGCTGGTTGATATTTCCAAAATTGGAGGGATCTGTTGTTCAGAAGTTCCCTCACCCCTAATATTACCTGTGGTCTCTTCAGTAAACTCCTCCTCACAATAGGGTTTTAGCCTCTGTCTCTTCTCCCATTGCTGATTTGTAGATGTCACTGTAGGTGTGTCTTCAGGTCTATCCCTCTTTTTGGCTCTTTCTTCATTGTGAGGGGTTTGTAGTGCAGGGACTTCAACTGCCTTTATTTGGGTTGAAGGGCCTTTTTCTTGACCTTTTTCTTGATTTGTAGATGGTTGTTCTGCCATTGTACTCTGCTACTCTGAAAGCTGAATTTCCTTGCCTTTCCTTGCAAGTGGAGTGGCTTCTTTAGCCGACTGTTGTGAAGATGTAGCAGCTGATGTGCTTGTTCCAATATGTTGAGGCTATGTGAAGGGGACCTGTGCAAAATAATCCAGGTTAATTCTCTTCTCATATTATTTCATTTCTTTTTCTAATCTTTCTTCTTCAGTAAGCTCTTCATCTGGTGTACCCTCTACCGATTATGGTCGATTAGCATATTGTTCAATGTGAGGGATTGGCTGGAACACATATCCTGAAAGCCTGTGTTTGACTCTTCTAAAGCTTATGAAATGTTCAGGGTCATATGGTGCCCAAATGAAGCTTTGTTTCAGCATGAGCTCTTCCCTTAGCATCTTGTTTGCATCACTCCAGGCTACTTCCCTTTTATTGAAAACAAAAGGACCCAATTGATGTCTAATTTTGAGTTGTTCCTTCTTGTTTTTTCCATGGAAATGAGTCAAATCTGCACTACTGAATTGCCTACAATATTCCAAGGCAAAAAGTCTCATGGGGACATATCTTGGCAGTTTATAGGGAGGCAACTCACAACCATAAATCTTGATTACTATGTGGTTTTGGTAGAAGTACCAATCACCAATGTTGTAGCCCCTTGAAAGATGTAAAATTCTCTACATTTCAGCAGTGAGCCTGCCAGGAGGAGTCATCATCAACAGGCAAGTGGCTGGGTAGATGAACATATCAACAAACTCACAATATGTGTAGAGAGAGAGGTGGAATTCATGGAAAGCTGAGGTCCAGAAGATAACAGATATCGTCTCTCCTTTGGAGTCTAGTTTCATGAGAGGGACTTTGAAACTATCAGGGTGATAGTATAGCGACAAATGGTATATGTAGGAGGTATATTTAAATACTCTTTCTCTCTCCAACATCATGAATTTCTCATGTATTTTGTTTGCTATGAAGGTGGCATAGTCATACATGACAGTAGGGGGATGTCCTAGAGTGAACATGGTCATCAACACAAACACAGTTTCATCCACAAACTCACCGGTTTTGCATCCTAGAATGTAGGATATCATATCTACCAGGAGCCTGCCTGTTTCATTGAATGAGACTTGATGACAGGGTGGAGGATGATCGGCCTGGCACTGTGGTTGCATGAAGAACTGACCTACTCTTGGTATTTCTGAACTAGAGAGTTTTGCACCTCGATCAAGCAGGAGTTTCATTGTGAGAGGAACCAGAGACTAAGGTGGCTCAAAGTTCAACATTTCATTTATGGATTGAGGATTAATGTAGAACAGTATAGATCCATCTGGAGTGAGGATTGCTCTTTGTGTGGGATCATAGTTTGCATGGCACAGATGGATGAATTCAGGCAGCACATTGACTGATGGGAGGTAGTAGATGGGCATACTATATTCCCAGATTATGAGCACATTAGTGTTATTTCTGTGACTGTTTCTAAATTGACAAATAGTTTTGAGGTGAGACTTGAGGCCCATCATGTCCTTAATCTAGAAGTCCCTGTTTGCCAGAGGTAACCATTCCAAATCCATATGTGGTGCATTCAAGGGGGCAATGTTGAGAGCCACTGGAGCCTCCATACTTTAATTGACTGTGTCTTAGACTAGAATGTATGTTTATGGAACAACAGAAAGGATAACTGTGCTTTAAGACTTTTCTCAGGATCTTGTGGACTGAATTTATCTTGTGGTGATCTTACAGGGCAACATCCATAGTATAAAGGTGAATTATGCAAACTGTAGTGGGGGAAAATGGACCAAACTGTAGGGATAGCCTCCCTTTCAAATTACCAGGTGACCTTGACCTTGGGTTGAGAATTCTTTGAAGTAGCAGGCAGCAGAGTAGAGGTTCTGGTTTCTCAGAGGAAACTACATCAGTAGCTTAGAATTGAGGGAGAGACAGGGAAAGAATTCTCCCTTGCTGGTAATTTTACACAATTTTAAGAGGTGAAAAGCCGGGCTCGAACTGAAGTTTTGACGGGCGATTTGCAGATGTTATTGGCAGAATTTTGAGGTTTTCCTCCAGTGATTAATGGTCTAATAGTGATTTTTCAGTATAAGTGTGATAGGTAACAATTCTTTCAATTTTAATTTAGCCTTTACAGGTGATTTTACAGGAGAATTTGCTGAAAATAGGGTTGAAGGGCGACTATGAGGTAAATACCTGGTTTGCGGGTTTCGGTGCATGCTAAAGCTTGCAGGTGGAGCTGGAACAACAGACTGTGAGGTTGACTTAGCAAGGTGGTGAACTATGCATCAATGGTCTCCAATTTGTCGTAAAACCACATGCAAGGTTGCGCAGTCAACCAATTTGTAAATAAACAAAACAATTGGTTTTCCTGTCTTTTTATACAATTTTGGACTTTTCAGGCCTTTTTGGCACATTTTGAGGATGAAATCAGCATGACGTTGGTTTGTCCGGTAGTGGAGTACGGAGGGTGACGTGGTTCCTGACACGATTGCTAACCAGGAGGGTGACATGGCGGACACGGCGGCGGGAGAAACAGTGGCAGGTGATGACGTACCGCCTGATGGGGTAGTGACATGGGTGGAAGGACGGAAGGTGGTAAGCGGTTTCCATCGGACCACCTTTGGTACGGGGGCAGTTTCTGTCAAAGCCAGCCTGATGCAATAGGAATGCACCAGGTGTCCCTGTGTATGACAGGAAAACGGCCGACCGTCGGGTACTAATGTCTTGTCGTCGGGGCGCGTCCGATATCAATAAGAGTCGTCGGATCTGGTGAAGACGATCCGATGGTGGACGGGAGGATGACTTGTCAGAGGTTTAATATACCAGCATGTGTGATAAACGTTAATTTTTCTAAGGTTTGGGCGGGTTTGAGACTTTGGCTTATTTTGACAAATGCCGAGCGGACCCGACGCTTTAATTAACAAAAGGTTAATTAAATGGGTTCATTATGCGGGTAAGGTAGGGTATGGTTATTTGTTTGACCAGGGGTGTAACAAATCCCATAGGACACATGGCGGGCTATCATTGGCCTCAGGTGGACCAATGGTTCCCAAGGACTATTTGAACCATAACCATATTAGGCGGGGATGGGATATACATAGTATTTTGGGGTTTTTTTCTTTTAATACATAATAGGGGTAGGGAAACATTAATCTAGGAGTTATATACATAGAGTTAGGATGTTAATATGACAAGTGATAAGGAAATACTAAGTTTATAGAGTAAAACTTAGATTTTTTATGAGATGTAGGGGAAATGAGATGATCGTTTTTACACAAGAAATGTGGCTTGTGTTTACCAAGCAAAGGCAATGTTTTGCTTAGTACCTTGCAAAATGAAATGGATTAGGACTATTGAGCAAATCTCAATATCCTTAGGGGATGTTAGTGAAATTTGTGCGGGAAATGAAAGGGGAAGTCAGTCATGCTCCATTGAACTTGTAGCCACGTTGCCATGATACTAGTGATACTGTTTAAACTGAACATCACTCTGCTTTCTGCAACCTCATAATTACCTTCCTACCCAACCTAAAACATCTAACATTTTTTCTTCCTTTGATTGGGTTCATTTGAGCTAGCAAACCCTGCTTTTCCTTTTTTTTCTTTTGGCTGCCCTTCTATCTAAAACTATCCTTATTTCAACCAAGGGCTCAAATTGAGCAGTTGGGCCCTTTAATTCTCTATCTAATCTAGTGATCTACCAAGCTCGAACTGTTTGGGAAAATCTTATTCTCTATTCTAACACAAGAAATTTAAACATGACGTAGCCAAGGTTGAACTGTCTGGCTATTCATCAACTGTGAGAAAGTCAATAATTGCACTTCTCTGTTTGCATGCTTTACCAAGCCACTTTCCTGGACTTTTCTTGGGATTCCTTTCTTTTCTCTTTATCTGAATCTTGATTATTGATAATATGGAACCTTTGCAGCATGGAAAGGATGATCATATTTCGTATTTCCATAGTCAATCATGAGAAATGACACCGATTGGTATAGGAACCTAACAGGAGCGTGAATGCTTCTGCACATCAAATTCAGATGAGGAAATAGAACGATGGCAAAACTGGTTACACGAGGTAACCACACTCAATTGCAACATGATGGTAAGATCACTGCACTGCATGAAAAAAGAGGTAAGGGATCTGCCTATGTATGACGGGTTGATAGTGCTGGATGAATTCCTGAACAAATTTCAAAGCGTAGCGCCATAACAATAGCGATTCAATGCTCTGACATGGGCACTGTGCCCGCCACCCATAAGGTGGTGGGGTATGCATCAGAGAAGTATTAAGAGTTAGCGTGAATGTAGAAGGGGGATGCTTATACGATTTGGAAAACCTCAGCTACGGATGAGAGCCGATTATGAGGGGTGAAATAGCTTGCACACCCACCTTTCCATATGGGTACAGGAGTATGGTACGTAGCCCGCACAAATGCACACCGCTAGCACAATTGGAAATAGTAACAGCAAGTAGAAGTAGGCAAGACAAGTGCGTGAACGATGAAGCATGATAAAACCTGGCATGCCAAAAATCATACATGGGGAATCCTTTGACAAGGTGTTCGAAGTGCTGAATAGGGTCCACCATGTGAGACACACCGACTAGGACCTACGCATACCAGTGGTTGTATGGGCTTATAGGACCATGTGCAAAACTCTGACCACGCAAGTGCTTCTGAAGCTAAAGTATGAAGCAGGGGCTATAGTCCCTATGGAGCATGCAAAGACAAGTCCGCGCATAACAGCACGCGTATATATGATAGTCTACACAGACCGGAATGAAGAAATCACACAGTTGCACGAAACATAACATATAAGATTTGAGGACGAAATCTGACAGGGAAACTTTAGACTTCGCAAACTTGAAAAAGATCGAGTACAGCCAAGGGAGAAAAGCACTTTAATGGACACAGAGGTCAAGAAGCTGGAAAAAAAATAAAGGAAGCATTTCTCATCGAAAAATCAAGGATGGAAAGGCAAGGTGCATATAGTCATACTGAAAAATTGGAAAGCTATCATCGTGAATTGGTTAGTCTACTACCATGGCTGAAGCCACATCTCGCCAAACATAGTGACCAGGGAAGTGTATTGAAAATAGTAGAGTGTGTGATGTTGATCACTACAATGGAAGATGGGGATTCACCACAAACCATGGCGGAGGATGAGATGAAGCCCTGCATGGGTGCTACGCCCACCTGACTAGCCATAGGAAGGACAGTGTTAGTGCTCCAGGCAGTTGAAAGCAAGCTCGAGCTTATAAAATATTCTACCTAGGGGCTGCATGATATGAGAGATGCGCATAGGAGCAAAACGTCACAGGGTTCGTGACTGCGCATGGAGGGCTGCGCTGCTGCGTGGGTTGGCTGGGAAGTGACCATTGGTGTTATTATTCATGATGGGATGTCCAATTTGAGGACAAATGGAGCAGGTGGTGAGCATTTAAGACACGATTTATTAGCAAGATTTGGGAAAATATGTCACGAAGAAAGCGTTAATGGCCCAAAATTGGCAGGAATTCTCAAATTTGAATTCAAAAGGCACTATAAAGCTCACAGTGCTAGCCAGAAAATAACACTTGGTCATTTGAGAATTGAACATTTGAGCAGAGCATAGGAGTGTTGAGAGTTGAGTGATAATTGAGCCCCTAAGTTCACAAAAGATCGAATACAATGTAGAGATGATGGCGGCCACTGAGGATGGGTTGGGAATTGAAGAGGTAACCAACGGTGAGGCCGCGTAGACCCCCATGGTGTAAGATGTTCCCAATGGCACTGGGGTGCTCACAGAAATCCCGAAATCATCGTGGACACCACAACCAAAGAAGGATAACTAGGTAATGGATCGGTACGCATGTCCCCGAGGAATCTGTGACATAGCAAATTATCAATGGAAGAAAAGGGGAAGGCAGTCACAAGAAACAGATGAGGAAGAAGAATACTTATAGGCCCTGATCATCATTGTAGAAGAAGAAGAATACATGGAGGAGGATATCCAACCATTGCGCTCTATAGTAAAACTGCCCGTGTATGTCCCTCAGTGGAGACGGAAGACCAAAGTACCAAAGGATTTGGATGCAACGAAGAATTCACTCCAAACCCCAATCCTCCTTGATGACATTGTATTTGAGGGCATGCACCTAGGCTGCGTGCCCACCATGAAATTTGAAGACTTTGACCTCGCTGACAGCGAAAAGTTCCCACAACTACAGACAACGAATCTAATGAGGCAAAATACCGAGGGGACAGTGATAATGCTAGAGCCGTGAAAATGGGTGCATGGTGTGGAAAAGGTTGGGTTGCTACACTTGTTATGGATTCCACATTTCCAGCACACACCCATCACTGTTTTCAACATCAGGCAGCTGCTCTGCCTGGTGCATGATGGGTAAATATGGCTAGAGGAGCCTATTCCCATCACGACAGACCTCATCCACCATATTTCTCATCTTCCCTATAAGGGAAAGGACCCCATGACTATAGCTAGAAAAAGTAGTGATTTGGCTCTCGCTGAAGCCATGAAAACGAAATATAAGCTGAAGAAAAAGAGGAGGGGCTACGCCATCTCTAGCATCAAGGACAAGGGGGTGTGCATAGCAACTCAACTCCTAGTCGGTAAAGTAATGAGAAAATTCTGCGCCGATGAGGTACCAGTGCCGATGGTCGCATTGGTTGAGTAGTCCGCAGACGGGGTCCAGTTCAACTCGACCAAATTCCTCTGTGAGGAATTTTTGTTAGACTGTCGCGAAGCCCAGGAGAAGGGTAAGACCTTCGACTAGGCGTGGTTGCTCTTATCCTTCTTGCTGGTAACGGGGGAACTATCAGAGGATAGTGAGCTTCCCAACATTTACTGAGACTTACCAGAGGCTGCAAAGTATGCTTCGCTCTAGGCCCCCAGGGATGTGAAACAGATTCGCGATACCAAATTTTTATGGGTGCTCATGGAGGTGAGCATCCGAATGTGGATAAATAGGAGGCCGCGCCTATCAGTTACGATGCACAATAGTCTATATATTTTTGCAGGCTTCAAGGTAGATATGCACAACATTTATATTAGGGTGCGAAAGGACCCAACAAAGCAATGGACAAAGCTACCATTTGTATCCACTGATGATGCAATCTTCATTGTATTGGAGACATGGCCTCTCGAGTGGTGCACCCCCGATTTGGCAAAACTAGAGAAAGCAGCAGCACAAAAAAAGAAGGATGATGCCAAGATGCACATCACCTAACTCGTTGTGAGAAGGTGAAACAAAAAAGTGGCAGCTGAGGTAAGGGAAGTACCCCAAAGTGGCACAAGAAGTCATGGAGGAAAATAAGGTGATAGAAGCAGCAGCAGCAGCACAAACAACAGAGGCAGCAACAATACTGGTAGAGGTGGGCCAAGAAACATCCTCACGGCAGGAGGTAGAGGACACAAAAATATCATGAGGGAGCATGGACCCAGTGACCATGTCAACACAGCTCAAATGGTGATGCATCGCAGATAGATTGGGTCCAAGGAAGAAGGTTAAGGCTTTGAAGCTAGCCATTGAACCGATCACCTTAACCGAAGGTGATCTCCATGACACCGGTGAGACAGTTCACAATATCACCAGTGAAGTGCTTCAAGAGTTTATGACGGAGCACCAGACTATGTTGGGGGACCTCAGGTCATAGTTTAGGAGTTACAAGTGCCGCCCCCTCAAGAAGGCACCTTGTCTACCGACATTCCAGTGGACACTTTAGCAGCAGAATAGATGTTGTGCGCAAGGATGGCAAACATAATAGTGATTCCAGAGGGAGATCTAGTGTTGCGAAATGTGATGGATCGAATGTCTCTTAACATGATGAAAGACATTGGCCTTAACCTAGCTGCCCTTCCCCCGGAAATGCTATATCAGTTACAAGATGAGATAACAGCAGAGCTGCGGGCTAGGGAGAGCTACGTGATCCAGGTTCTTACTGAGCAGAAAACTAACATAGAAAAGCTCACCTTGCAGTGTGATGAGTTGGTGTCGCAGAATCAATAGTTGGTGAATACTGTAGACGACACTTGTTGACGCGTCCCAGAGCTAGCCATCACAGCAAATCTACCAGTAGAAGTGCGGATCCACAGTTTGTCCAGTGGAGTCTACGACATGAGAGAAGAGATGACAAGGTTGCAACTAGAGCTGAATCTCCAGATCACCAAGCTACGGTTGAAAGCGCAGCCTTCCACTCCCCCTGGAACTCAAAGAATAGCACACCAATGCTATTGCAGTAGGGTTGGAAGAGATTGAGGTCCTCATGATGTTGCAAGAGGACCCCAACATCTAACGGCTAGAGACAGAGACACGAAAACTTGATCAACAATATGACAGCATTAGAGGGATTGCATAGACAGTAGTCCTTACTTAGTGGCTTGCGAGGATGCAGCAAGCCAAGCAATTAAAGGAGAAGGTGGACACGATGCACCACAAGGAACTAGTCCTCAAAGCGCACCTCTAGCCATCGATTGATGAAGCCTTCACAATCACGACAGATATTGAAAGAAAGCTCACGTAGATTTAGGGGATTCATGCACAAATATATGGTAGCACACTGGAAACAAAGGTATCAGAAGAGAGAATGCAACAGGTTCAGCAATCATCAACTCAGTGTGTTGCAGACATCAAGACTGTTCAGGACCAGCTGGAGGGACTCTACACCAAGATCACAGCGCTGACAGAGTGACTTGAGGGCGAGTCATAATATTTGTGTTGGGGGCATGTTGAGCATGGAATTCCCCCCACAACATGTTTTGGGGCTCAACGCCCAATTTTTAAGTAATATTATTGTAAAGCTTCACGAGTTTCCGCCGCGAATTGTATGTTAGATTCATAGGGTTGTCGCCCTAAGTTTTGAATGTAGTGGCAACCATTATATAAATAGAGCAAGGCTCTAAGTTGTAAAGAAATGAATGAATTAATGGAATCTAATGAATAGAATAATATAGCGAGAATAAAGCAAGAGTCTAAGTATCTTGGGTCATAGTAATAGGAAGAGGCTCTGCAGCTGAGTGCGTAGAGGCCTAGAAGATTCCACAACTAAGTGCATGTACCCCTATAGCTGAGTGTGCAATGCATATTTGAGTATGTAACCAAGGAAGAAGAATAATAAAAAGA
The DNA here is from genome assembly GCA_000404065.3 of Pinus taeda. Classification (NCBI taxonomy): domain Eukaryota; kingdom Viridiplantae; phylum Streptophyta; class Pinopsida; order Pinales; family Pinaceae; genus Pinus; species Pinus taeda. The sequence continues at coordinate 36,085 of APFE030883451.1, forward strand.
AGTTTTATCTAAATTCCATGTATCTGTTCTTGTGTTATTACCTGTTTGATATCATTTGCAATTATATTGTTTATTTACTGCTCGCATGTGTATGAATGGTGAATATTGTTAAGTATAACTAAAAGCATAGAGATAACCTAAGTTAATCAATCTAATATCTGGTTACTAGTAAGGATTTGTGTAATAACATTTTTCAACCCCCGAGTAGGGTGGTATGAAGGCAACATCCCAGGCTACGAGGTATGGGTAAGCACACATAGCGATGTGTGCGCAAGGTCGAACCGCAGACCAGTTGAGACCATCAGACATCCCTAGGGTGTGGAAACCTGGTTCTAGCACCCTCCCATACTACTTCAGGTGAGACCTTAGCCCACGCTCCGCGGACTATTGCCGAAAGGGCCAGTAGTACCGGGATTTGTTTGGCTAAATAACCTCCGAACCTGGTTCAGGCCCCAACAAGCCAACACAAGGTACTTTCTTAGAGTCAAAAGTATATAGACCATGATATGGTCTAGTAATTTGTAATTGATGTTGATCCATGATTACTTTAGGCATTAAATTATGAGAAGCCCCAGAATATAACATGCAATTATATAAAATGTAATCATGAATTTTCAAGGCGACACAGAAGGGAGGTATAGTTTCATCAATCACATCAGAGCTAGGACTAAAAACTACTTGAGGTTTTTCATCTTGCAAACTTATGACATATTATTTTGCATCAATACTTGAAGATTGAGTCCATTTTGAAACTTGATTTTTATAACTTGAATTTTTAGAGAGTTTAGATAATGGAATTGGGATTTTAAATCTTTCTAATTTGTTTTCAACATTAACAATTGTTGGAGTAGTTTTTTGAGGATTATTTTGTTATGGTAATTGATTATGTGTTTCACTTGGTGATGTTTGTGTTTCAAATGTTTTAACTTGAGGTTCATCAAATGTTACCTTTTTGGTTGGTCTAATAGGTCCTGTTCTAGGCCCTAAGACATATCTTCTATTTGACTCAGCAATGAGAAACTCAAAAAAATCTTGATATTTATAAATTTGAGAGCTTTCTTGATTTTAGGTAGTGACCCAATCTTGATTTATTGGAAAAATTACATTGTGGGTTGAGGAATCTTCAAACAGATTGATATCATTTGTAACAACAAGAATGGTTTCTTCAAGGTCTTGGAGGTTGGAATTGATGATCATTATTTGGTCTTTGCAAAATTTGAGGTTGAAAAGGTCTTTTATATTGAACCTATGGTCTATTTGCAATAGGTTGAATACCTCTAGGTTGTGATTCCATCTTAGAGATTCTATTAGAAATATTTCTAAGGAGAGAATTCATTTCATCAATTTTGGTTCCTTCATCTTTAGGGTTTTTATAATGATGCACCTTCTTCTATATATTTCATCCTCTTTTCATCTTTTCCAACTTTTTATCTGAGCTTACTAGATGCTGGCCTATTACCTTCAACTTCAATTGCATTGGTCTACATATATTCTAAAGTTTTAGACTTACTTTCTCTAAGCATAACAAAAAAAGCATCTTCAAATGCCTTAGAAAATATAAATTTGGAAATAGTTACTGGAGGTTTATAGTCTAGGGGAATTTTGTTATACAATTTATTAAATCTCTTGATGAAATCGGCAACAGGGTCATTTGAGTTTCTTTTAAACTCTTCAAATTTAGTTAAATAGTAAACATCTTTCTTAATTCCCCATTGATTCTTAAAAATGTTTATTAATTCAGCCCAAGAATTTATAGTGTCCGGTTGTAATTATCTAAACCAAATTCCAACATTTCCTTCTAATGAATGGACAAAGAGTCTAGTATAAACATCTTCATGCTCGATATTCAAATTATCAATAAAATATAAATATGCATCTAGATGATCTTTAATAGATGGGCTTCTTTCTCCATTGAATTTGGGTAAATGTTTCAAATATCCATTAGGAAAAGGATGGAGTTGAGATGCAAGAGGAAGGACTAGTGTTGCATAATGAGCTGCTATAATTGGTCGTAAAGGAGCCATTGAATGTGGTGATGTACGTGAAGATGAAGATGAAGAGAAGGAAGAATAAGATGAAGATGAAGAAGGATGTTGAGAAGAAATTACTTGTGATGAAGATGGATGATAGGAGGTGGAAGGAGGTTTTATGAATTGAGAAGGGAGAACTAATTTATGAACTTATGGGATAGATTTGACTTCTTCTTCAGAAGAAAAGGGATTGATATAAATAGTAAAACCTTCCTCGTGTTTGATATAAGTAAATAGGTAAGTATGTATCATAGTGGAAATAAAATTACTTGGTTTGAAATCAGGCAATTCAAGCCCTAATTGAGCTTCTCTATCATATGGATGTGAAGTAGGAATGGAAAGGTGAGATTATAATTGATGGACCAATAAAGTTGATTGATGGTTAACTCCTTTAGATAATATTTCTAATGCTTTTGGTGGTAGAAGTGATAATTATATAAGAATTGGGATAGGTTGAAAAGGACTAGGTGATGATACAATTTATGATCAAAGAGATGCAGGAATAGAAGAAAACGATTCTAATTTGTGTTTAGAAGAGGTGATGCTTACTAACCTTTCAGGATCTAATAATGGAGAATGAAGCTTAAAGTTAGAATGAAACCTAGTGTGCTTGTGTGAAGCCAAGGTTACTTAATGGAGTTGCCAAGTGAAGGATTTTAGCCAACTAGATTCTTATTCACCTTTAAGAAGAAAGTTTTATCGTTGTCCCAGAGAAACTAAACTTCAAATTTTCATTCCCTGACAACATCACCAATCTGATGTTTTCCTTTGTAGACAGTTCTAGGCTAGGGAACTATGTCAAAGTATCTAAAATGTTTTTCTAATTTGGGTTTGTATCACCATTTCCTTAAACTATTAAACAAATGAAAATCCTAATTATTTCCAATATAATAAAATGGTTGATTCTTCACCTTTAACAAAATTAAGATTTAATATGTTTATGAAAGGTACAATTTTAAGATGATATACATGATTCTCTAAACATTCAAATAAAGTATTTAACTTGTGATAGATATATGATACGTGTAAAATCCTTTTACAACAAAACTAAGAAAATTTAAAGATAACATGAAGTGACAATTAAATTATGTAGAGGAATTAACTCAAATAGATAGTTTTAGTTAATTAATATCTTTAATTGATTACAAATTTGCAGGGGATTTCAAAATGTTTGATATTCAATCTTATCTTACCCATATTTCCTATTAACTTCAAACATGTGTAGAAATAAATAAAGATGAAAACATAATAATAAACTAGAAAACTCACAGGAAAACAAAAGTTTCTTCAAAATGAGTCTAGAATCCTTCTAATAATCTCAAAAATATGTTCGGAGAATTACAATAATGCTTAATGGCTTATCACAAGGGTTCAATCTTTCATACTTCAAATTACAAATTATTTATAGAGTTTTTTCCCAGAATATTTGGACTTAAAAACAAAATTTATTTCAAATTATCTTTTCCAAACTAATTTGGAGTTATTACAAAAATAGAACTAGAAAAGAGGAAAACTAAATTGTTCGACATCTTGCACATAATTCGAGGATTGTCACTGGTGATTGTTGGGTCAAGGAAAAAGTATGTTTTCTCCTTGTAAATAACTTAATTAAGCATTTTCCTTCACATGTTTATCTTCGTTTTATGAATAAAAATAAAGGAAAAAACAACAAAGGCTGGGTAAAATCGATTAGTAACAAATTAGATAAATATGGGCATGGAAAACTAACTTTCACTATATTTATATGCAGGGACGCAGATTGGATGATTGTTGTTCAATCGACAGAAAATCCGTATCCAATAAAGGAAAAAAAGACAACGTCTTGAGTATGGAGGACAGTGGAAGACCAGGAGGACCAATGATATTCTATGATGAAATCAGATCGAGTGTTGCAAAATCCTCAGGATCCCCTCATCTTGACGATTTGCTTTTATCCATTTACTTTTCCAAAATCTATGTAAAGTTGTAAGGCAAACTGAACAACAAGTTAGGAATTCACAGATTGTAACTGTTATCACTTAAGAATTATAATTCCCAAACTGCTCCCATTAGTATGATTGTAAAGGTTAAGTGTTAGTCTGGGTTTAATTTTTCCATGTTTTCTTTAGTGTCTAAGTCCTAGGAGTCTTGTTGGTATGTTTAAATAAAGGTTAAAATTCCATTCTCATCCATCACTGGTCTCACATCACACCTAAGCTCCATATGCCAATCCTATTTCAAAGTTCTTATGCGCAGCGAAACTGTCTAGGTGTTTTCATAGCGCAAAACCCAGTCTAGGAGTTTTCGTAGTGCAAAACCCAAAATTTGCACTGGCTACGCTACGAAATCAGGGATTTATGCAGATCCATGTCAAATTTCATCCAACTATCAAATTTACTATAATTTGTTAGATTTTCATCATAAATTGTCAATCCATACACCTTGCCTATCACATTCAACTGCTCATTCTTATCATTAGGTTCGTTAGGTGTCTTGGTTCACTCAAGTTTCAAATTTAAAAAAAGGAGCCAAGTATTTTCAGTTATGATTATGTATGGGTTCATATATGAGAAGCAAATTGACAAGAACTTAATCAAAATTCTTTGAAGTCCAAGTGAAGTAGCTTCCCTTTTCATTTCAAGTGAGGCAACGATCGAGATTAAGATTGTGCAAGCTCTTTCAATTTTCATCTTGCAGGAATTCCATGGAGTTGTTTACAAAAAAGGAGGATCATAGGTCAGGTAGGTGTCTAATATTGAAAAAGCTTTCAAACATGTTGGCTGTTGGAGATTCTGCGAAAAACTTCAAGGAGGTCACATGCAAGTCACCAAAGAATTTGCTTCCAATTTCATAGGATTTAATTCAAAGGTTGGAGTGCTTGAATTACCAATCTCTCCAGAGGTTATATCTGTAGTCACTGAAATCCCAAGAAAGACAATTTTAAAAGGGAGAACTATGCATTTTTGACTCACAGAGCAGTTTCGTAGCGCGCTACGAAACTGCTGAAGGTGACAGTTTTGTTTTTGAGGATCTACCTCGAAAGAAAGAGAGGATTATTTTGAAAAGGATGTTGCTGCAGAGGTGCAATAAGATCAATTTAGAAGTTTGAGCCCTAATCAAAGGGTAAATTCAAGAAATGAAGACATATACACATACCAAACCTTGCGCTACGAAATCACTGAAGCAACCTTTTTCAGGAGAAAAACTGTTTTAAGTAGTCAACTTCCAGGAGGTATCGAGAGCAACTGAAAGAATATTTTTGAAAATTGAAAGAGGTTTTTATTCCTAACGTAAGGAAATAGAAAAACCTATTTCAGTTTCATCCAATTAATTATGAGCTGGGAGAAATGGGTGACTAAACTTTTGCTATGAAAATGTTATAGGTGCAAGTTTTTCACAAGCATATTTCTCTGTTTTACACCTGTTTTTCAAAGACACATTCTGGGAGGTAGGGAAGGTGTTTCAAAAACCAAAGAGAGGTTTATTTTAAGCATGGGTTGGTTCACAACAGCCTCCTTCATGTTTTCCAAATACGTTTTTGTGAGAATTTATGAGCTCTGTCCCAAGACCCATTTTTCAGCTAGAACAGAGCAAGGGACAGTCTCCTAGTTTCTAGGAACATCAAAAGGATGAGTCATCAAGGGCCTACTGGAAGGTTATGAGCACCATCAAGTTCGACTTCATGGAGTTTTAGGTGTCAAAGAATGTTTTAAATGTTTAGATAAGGTTTTTGTAATCATAATAAGGAGTTACACTCCTAGTTGTATTAGGTCTCTAGGACTCCTAGTTAGCTTTCCTTTGTATTAAATAGTTAGTTGTAAGTGTCAATAGGTGTCAAATTAGGAGGAATTAGAATTCCCCTAATGCTGGAGGAAGGAATCTATATGAACTCTATATATGGGAAAAGAACTAATGTATTCAGGGTTGGAAAATGTTAGAGAAAAAGACTACTTTTGTAAATGTTATGCAGGGATTGATATATAGAGAAGCAGTTGGACTTTTCTGAAGCTGAGATTCTTAGTGTACTTTAGTGAGCTTCATCTTTTATCTTTGATATGATTTACTTCCATATTATTAATGCTTATTACTCATAATTCATGGAGGAACATGCTCTGACTTCCTTTAAGTGTTAAACTATGGTGAATTGAGTTCTTGGGTCCTATCTTTGGATGTTTTTCTTCAATGTTTTAATATTTATTACTCAGAATTCATGGTTACTCATGCTCTGACTTCCTTTAAGTATTAAACTTTGATCAATCACTTTAAATTCTTTCCTTTTGAATACCTTGATGTAGCATTACTCAAAATTCATGCCCACATGCTCTGACTCCTATGAAATTCAAGTTATTGAGACTTTCTTGAATGTGTCACTCTTTCATTGAAGTATATACAAGCCTCAGTTTTATAAGAAGAGCTATTTTTTATCCTTATCTCTGTCACTGACTCCATAGCCCAATGGTAGCAAGTCTCCATCTTCCAATCTACAAACATATAAAATCACAAACCATAGAGTTAGCCATCTATCCATATCTTTAATCAATATCATTAACCCTTTGAGAAAGCCCTCTCATGCTAAGGAGGCTAAGCCTCAGCCTAAAGTAGGTTTGAAATAGTTACTTAAAGTCTTCCTGGTCAACAGCCTTTTAGGGTCTGATTTTGAGATAACATTTTGGTGCGTTTACCGGGAGTCTGAAGTCTATTCATTCCCGAAATTATGATGCTGAACTTCTGAAGGTAGCCGGAGCTCAGATATCTTTTTGAGGCTGCAAAACTACCTTGGCGACTCCACACATCGAATAAAAAATTAGAAGGTGACTCCACTACTAGAAGATCAGTAGCTTGATGAAGTTTCAAGATGAGTTCCACTGCAAGAATGAATGCCAGGTATGCTCCTATGAATCAATCTCATATCCCTGGTTTTCCAAATCCTATGCCAAAGGTTGATTGGTGAGAGGATCTTCCGATATTCAAAGATGAAAAGAAAGACAATGTTGCTCTTCATTTGGTTAGATTTCATATGCATGTACGCAATCTTAAGGTTTAGTTTCCTGAGGATTGTCTCATGAGGATGTTTATGACCACTTTAGAAGGAAAAGAATGGTCTTGGTATAAAGGTTTGGAAAATGGTTCGATATATTTGCTTGCTAATTTTAATGATGAATTCTATGAGATGTATAAAGTTTTTCATCCTTCCTTATTGTTGCTCAAAGATTGTTGTAGACATTCTTTAAGTCTTATTCAGTACTTGGAGGATTGTTATGATGATAATGAATTTATGAATGAAGAAATTTTAGAGGCTCTTCATAACAATGCATTTCAACACCAAGAAGAAAGTATAACATCTCATGAAATGCAGCATGACGATCAGCAGGGGTTTACTTATGAAAATCATATTACATCCTCTGAGATTGATGTAGAGATGTAGCAGATTTGTCAGGCTTCAGATCATTATGAGAATGAAATTGATTGCAAACATCAAGAAGAAGTACTGGAAAATAGCTTTTATAGCCCTCAGGCAGAGGAAAAGGTTGTTCATTTTGGTAATTCCTTGCAGTAGCTTGCTTCAAAGGATGATCACAATAGTGAAGAGAATTACATTGTCTATGGGAATCATGGAGAAAGGCAGTTGGATAGCACATCAAAGGAATTTTGTGTGACTGAGGATCAGTTGTCTGAAGAGATAGAATGTTATGATGATTATCAAAATAACCATGTTTTCTTTGACCTTATAAATGAATACATGGCAAAGTTTTGCACGTCAGTATTTCATTTTCATTTTCTTTATGAAGATCATATACATTATAAGTTGATTTGGTCATCTCATTATCATGGTTATTTTGAGGTTGAATGCAGTCAAGAGCCTCCAATATCAGAAAGGACAATTGATTGGCTTTATTGGAAATATCATGTTGCTTGAGCTACAAGTGGAGCTTGCAGCTGATAGGGTAGGTAGGTAGGAAAATGCAAATAAGCTCAAGGTTGACTGAGCATTTTTTTAGTAGATATAGACTTCTCTCTCCTACAGTGATCATCAAGCTCAAGCCCGAGGTGAAGGCCCAAGAAGCTTGAAGGGGATGCTTGTCAAGAAAATTTCCATTTGTCATAAAAGGATAAAGCACTGGACCTGCGAGTTCTTAGTGTAATACATGAGAACACTATCCCAAGTGGAGCCACTATTATCAGTTAAGAATTATAATTCCCAAACTACTCCCATTATTTTGATTGTAAAGGTTAAGTGTTAGTCTAGGTTTAATTTTTCCATGTTTGATTCAGTTTCTAAGTCCTAGGAGTCTTGTTGGTATGTTTAACTAAAGGTCAACACTCCATTTTCATCCATCACTGGTCTCACATCACACCTAAGATCCATATGTCAATCCTATTTCAAAGTTCTTATGTGCAACGAAACTGTCTAGGTGTTTTCGTAGCGCAATGTTGGGTGTGGAGCCTGATTATCTTCTATATTCAAAAGTACCGCCACATTGGACCCTAGTTCAAAATGGGGGCGGCAACGCCGCCCGTAAAAAATTTGCTGCAGTGGGGGTCCAAGGGGGGGTGGCTGCGACCTTTGGGAGCCCCCCCCTGGCGGGGGGTTTCGGTGGCAGCGCCCCCGAAGCTAAAAACAGCTGTAAAATTGCCTTGTAAAAGTATAGTAATTTCTAGTCAATCTGGGTCGTTCATTAGGCGGATGATCTGACGGTAGAACTTATG
>APFE030883455.1:8773-26941 GCA_000404065.3 Pinus taeda
TGAACCTCACAAAATAATATTAAACAAAAGGGATTAATATTATAAGCCCGAGGTATACAAACCCTAATATAAATATTAAAAATACTAAAATAAACATGGTTGAATTAATATTTTAAAATCAAGGGAATAACAAACCAAAGGGATTATTAATATTATAAACCCAAAGAACTAATAAACCCAACCTTTTAATATTATAAACCCAAAGAATTAGTGAACCCAAGGGATAAATATTAAAAACCTAAGGTATCAAGAAGCGCAAGGGATCAATATTACAAACACAAGAGATTAATAAAGATGACCATGATTGATATTATAAACCCAAAGGATTAATACTAAAGCCTCAAGGGATTATGAACCCAAGACAATAATATTAAACCCAAGGGACTAATATTATAAACCCAACATTGGTAAACCCTAATATAAATATTAGAAACACTAAAATAAACATGGTTTATTTTGATGGTGTGACAATCCCTATCACAATGTGACATTCAACCATGGTTGGCTATGATTGATAATGACTGACCATGATTGATATTATAAACCTAAGGGAATAATAAGCCCAAGGGATTGATATTATAAACCCAAAGGAATAATAAACCCAAGGGATTATTACTAAAACCCCGAGGGATTATGAACACAAGGGAATAATATTAAACCCAAGGGAATAATATTATAAACCCAATGTATATAAACCATAAGATAACTATTATAAACAATAAGATAGACATGATTGACCATCATTGATTTTCATTGAGGCAATCCTTATCACAATTCCATGTTGGACCATGGTTGACTACAAAATAATAAACCCAAAGGAACAATAAACCCAAGGGATTATGAACCTAAGGGAATAATATTAAACCCAAGGGGCTAATATTATAAACCCAAGATATATAACCCTAAGTGGAGATAATTTGTTTCATAATGTGAGAGTGGACCATGATTGACCACAGTTGACCATGGTTGGTTATGGTTGACCATGATTGATATTATCAACTCAAGTTAATAATAAACCCAAGGGATTGATATTATGAACCCAGGGGAAACATAAACCCAAGGGAATAATATTAAACCTAAGGGACCAATATTAAAACACTGACATTGGTAAACCCAAATATAAATATTACAAACACTAAAATAAACATGGTTTATTTTCATGGTGAAACAATCTTTGTCACAATGCGACATTCAACCATGGTTGAGGATGGTTGGATATGATTGAAAATGGTTGTATTATAAACCTAAGGGAATAATAAACCCAAGGGATTATGAACCCAAGGGAATACTATTTTTTTTCTAAGTAAGATTAATCTATTAATATGATACAAAAAAGGTAATTACAGAGAGGCCTCGCCTCCAAAGTACTGAGGAGCAACCATCACAAAATAATTTGGTCTAGTTGTGATTGCCCCAACAGAGGGGAAACCAGTCCAGTAAAACAAAAATATCCACATATGGATTAACAGTTTTGACCAAAAAACAAAATGACATCTTAGACATTGCATAGATCTAATCATAAAACATAAATTTAACCGTAAACTCCCAGTTAGCATGAGAAGCATCCACCTAGCAAAAAAAGAGACACCTGGCTGCCAAGTGTTAGGGCTAGAGGTTGTTCAGGGCTGGTTCTTCTTCAATCCTGCACACATATTTGTACCAATCATCCTCTTCAGCTAACGTGTCCTCGCCCTGAGTTGGGTGGATGCTTTCAGTTTTCCCTGTGCTCGCATGCAGGCCAAAAGTATTGCCTCGTTAGCTACCAGAAGCCTGAGTGTCACCAAGATTGCTCCCCACAGCTTGCTGATTGCCAGCTGGTGCTTTGCCATGCAGGGTGGCTGTATCAATGTCGGGTTGCTGTTTGCCTGGGCTGCAAACACCTCTGTTGCTTAGAGCTGCCCTATTCAAATCTTCATTGTGTGCATGCAGAGGTGCCGACGGGTCCATTTCTTCATTAAATGTAATAGTAACAGTGCTGGTGATGACAGGCCAGTTCAGAGTTCTGCGAAAACGAAATTGAGTGGTATGTGGTGCTGGATGCATGGGGAGGGGGAATTTTGCTATATGAACTGTAGTGTCCCTCTGTTCAGAACTTTGAAATTGAGTTCTTCTCCTTTCACTTCGGGTGTCTGGATATCAGCCATGGAAAGAGCCGAATGGATTGGGATTGTCTGCTGAAGAAGTAGGGGAAATAGAGTTAGGGCTAGGAGTTGCAGGAGGGCGGATGCTTCCGCCATGCGTGCCTCCCCTCCTGCTTCACATTCGATGATGAACCATGGTAGGATTGAAGGCAAGGTTAGCAGTAGGGGAGGTGGTGGAATAATTATGCAGAGGATGGACCGAGAAGCTCTGAGCCAAAGCTAAGTTGCAGAGCCTGGTTTGAGAATAATGAAATTCATTACCTAGGTCAATGCAGCTTAGCAACCAGCATCTACAGCCCTTGACAGTGCGAGAGCATGGTTCAGAGCTTGCGGAGGGTAGACACAGTGGAGCAAAGGGGGGGGGGGGGATAACATAATTCTCTGCAGACTCCATAGCTATGAAAGAGGTGGTGCAGTTTCGGCCTTGGGACACATTTAATGGCTCCTGCAAGGTGCTTTGAATGTGCCTCAGGTAGGCTTGGGGGAGAGCGCAGGTGGCCATGTGGCCAGCCCATCCATCGCCTGACCGTCTTGTCGAATTAATTACTTGGATAATCACCCGCATTTGGGTAACCCAAGGGAATAATATTAAACCCAAGGGACTAATATTATAAGCCCAACATTGGTAAACCAAAATATAAATACTACAAACACTAAAATAAACATGGTTTATTTTCATGGTTACATAATCCTTGTCACAATGCGACATTCAAACATGGTTGACCATGGTTGGCTATGATTGACAATGGTTTACCATGATTCATATTATAAACCTAAGGGAATAATAAACCCAAGGGAGTGATATTATAAACCCAAGTGATTAATACTAAAACCCCAAGTGATTATGAACCCAAGGGACTAATATTATAAACCCAACATTGGTAAAACCAAATATAAACATTACAAACACTAAAATAAACATGGTTTATTTTCATGGTGTGATAATCCTTGTCACAATGCAACATTCAACCATGGATGACCATGGTTGGCTATGATTGAAAATGGTTTACCATGATTTATATTATAAACCTAAGGGAATACTAAACCCAAGGGGTTGATATCAGAAACCTAAAGGAATAATAAACCCAAGGGAATAATATTAAACCCAAGGGACTAATATTATAAACCCGATGTATATAAACCCTAAGATAAATATTATAAACACTAAAATAAACATGATTGATCATCGTTAATTTTTCATATTGAGACAATCCTTATCACACTTCCATGTTCGACCATGGTTGACATCATAACAAACCATGGTTGACTGCGGAATAATAAACATAAGTGATTGATATTATATACCCAAAGAACAATAAACCCAAGGGATTAATACTAAAACCACAAGGGATTATGAACCTAAGGGAATAATATTAAACAAAAGAGACTCATATTATAAACCCAAGGTATACAAACCCTAAGATAAATTAAAAATATTAAAATAAACATGGTTGAATTAATAAACCCTAAGAATAAATATTTTAAACTCAAGGGATTAATAAACCAAATGGATTATTAATATTATAAACCCAAGGAATAAGAAACCCAAGGGATTAATACTAAAATCCCAAGGGATTATGAACCTAAGGGAATAATATTAGAGCCAAGGGACTAATATTATAAACCCAAGGTAAATAAACAATAAGTGGAGACAACCCTTTTCATAATGTGAGATTGGACCATGATTGACCACAATTGACCATGGTTGTTTATGGTTGACTATGATTGATATTATAAACCCAAGTTAATAATAAACCCAAGGGATTTATATTATGAATCCAAGGGAAACATAAACCAAAGGGATTATGAACCCAAGGGAATAATATTAAACACAAGGGACTAATATTAAAAACCCAACATTGGTAAACCCAAATATAAATATTAAAAACACTAAAATAAAAAACATTGTTTATTTTCATGGTGAGATAATCCTTGTCACACTGCGAAATTCAACCATGGTTTACCATGGTTAGCTATGATTGACAATGGTTGATGATCATTGATATTATAAACCCAAAGGAATAATAAACCCAAGGGATTAATACTAAAACCCCAAGGGATTATGAGCCCAAGGGAATAATATTAAACCCAAGGGCCTAATATTATAAACCCAACATTGGTAAACCCAAATATAGATACTACAAACAATAAAATAAACATGGTTTATTTTCATGGTGAGACAATCCTTATCACAATGTGACATTCAACCATGGTTGGCTATGATTGACAATGGTTGGCCATGTTAGATATTATGAACCTAAGGGAATAATTAACTCAAAGTAATAATAAGCCCAACAGATTAATAGTAAAACCCCAAGGGATTATGAACCCAAGGGAATAATATTAAACCCAACGAATTAATATTATAAACCCGACGTATATAAACTCTAAGATAAATATTATAAACACTAAATAAACATGTTCGTTGATTTTCATATTGAGACAATCCTTATAACAATTCCATGTTGGACCATGGTTGACATCATAATAAACCATTGGTGACTGCAGAATAATAAACCCAAGCGATTGATATTATAAACCCAAAGAACAATAAAGCCAAGGGATTACTACTAAAACCACAAGGAATTATGAACCTAAGGGAATAATATTAAACAAAAGGGTCCAATATTATAAACCCAAAGTATAAAAATCCTAAGATAAATATTAAAAATATTAAAATAAACATGGTTGAAATAATAAACCCTAAGAATTAATATTTTAAACTCAAGGAATTAATAAACTAAATGGATTATTAATATTATAAACCCAAGGAACAATAACCCAAGGGATTAATACTAAAACCCCAAGGGATTATGAACCTAAGCGAATAATATTTAATCCAAGGGACTAATATTATAAACCCAAGGTATATAAACCGTAAGTGCAGACAGTGTTTTTCATAATGTGAGATCAGACCATGATTGACCACAGTTGACCATGGTTGGTCATGGTTGACCATGATTGATATTATAAACCCAAGTTAATAATAAACTCAAGGGATTGATATTATGAACCCGAGGAATTACTACTTGATGTGATACACGGGCTATTGACCGGATAACAATGACCTCCTGAGCACTTACTTATGGAGGAAGATGTACCTACCTACCTACCTGGGCTCTTATTACTACTCCTGGGATGAAAGTTCAAGAAAGTAAAAGAGCCATACCCCTTCTTACTGCCACCTATCCCTTATCTAGTTACCGCCTAGGTCATAGCTATGTGAGGTTAGTTCAATACCTACTTCTTGGGTGATTTCTACCCAATTCGCGTAGCCCCCCCCCCCCCCCCCCCCCCAAAAGACGACTCTAGACACTAACCCTATTGGGCTAACTAAGGTAAGCTCAGTTCACGTGATTGGCCACGTCCTGTTGTCATACCCTGGATGGAAGCCCCGTGGCCTTACCCTGTGGGTTTGGAAACCCACCCTCTCTAAAAACTTACTTAATGAATCATAAGTCAGAGAAGCCCGACGATTGGGATAAAAATTTTCACGGTCTCCCATCCACCCTCTCACTACCAACAGGTCTAGTAACCGGAGAGTCATTACTCCCCGGGGAGAGGACATGCTATATAGGGGTTACTTTCTTTTCCACGGGAAGTTGGCTAGCCCAAACAACAACCATGCCAGGCAAAATCACCCTACAGTGAGGGGACCTCAGAAGGAGGGGAATCTGATGGCTCTTTCTTTCTCACTTTCTTTCTCTCTCTGGTTTCTCATTCTCTCTCATCTTTCTTTCTTTCTGTCTATCTTCTTCTTCTTCTTTTTTTCATTTTAAAGAGTACACCAAGGGGGTATGTAAAATAAACATGGTTTATTTTCATGGTGAGATAATCCTTGTCACAATGTGACATTCAATCATGGTTGACCATTGTTGGCTATGATTGACATTGGTTGACCATCATTGATATTATAAACCTAAAGGAATAATAAACACAAGGGATTGATATTATAAACCCAAAGGAATAATAAACCCAAGGTATTAATACTAAAACCCCAAGGGATTATGAACCCAAGGGAATAATATTAAAGCCAAGGGCCTAATATTATAAACCCAACATTGGTAAACTCAAATATAAATACCACAAGCACTAAAATAAACATGGTTTATTTTCATGGTGAGACAATCCTTGTCACAATGTGACATTCAACCATGGTTGGCTATGATTGACAATGGTTGGCTATGATTGATATTATAAACCTAAGGGAATAATAAACCCAAGGGATTGATATTATAAACCCAAGATAATAATAAACCGAAGGGATTAATATTAAAACCCCAAGGAATTATGAACCCAAGGGAATAATATTAAACACAAGGAACTAATATTATAAACATAACATTGGTAAACCCAACTATAAATATTACAAACACTAAAATAAGCATGGTTTATTTTGATGGTGAGACAATCCTTATAACAATTCGACATTCAACCATGGTTTGCTATGTTTGAAAATGGTTGACCATCATTGATATTATAAACCTAAGGGAATAATAAACCCAAGGTATTGATATCAGAAACCCAAAGGAATAGTAAACCCAAGGGATTATAAACCGAAGGGAATAATATTAAACCCAAGGGACTAATATTATAAACCCAACGTATATGAACCCTAAGATAAATATTATAAACACTAAAATAAACATGATTGAGCATCGTTGATTTTCATATTGATACAATCCTTATCAATCCCATGATGGACCATGGTTGACTCAGGAATAATAAAACCAAGTGATTGATATTATAAACACAAAGGAACAATAAACCCAAGGGATTAATACTAAAAACCCAAGGGATTATGAACCTAAGGGAATAATATTAAATAAAAGGGAATAATATTATAAACCCAATGTATACAAACCCTAAGATAAATATTAAAAATACTAAAATAAACATGGTTGAATTAATAAACCCTAAGAATTAGTATTTTAAACTCAAGGGATTAATAAACCAAATGGATTATTATTATTATAGACCCAAGCAACTAATAAACCCAACCATTTAATATTAAAAACCCAACGAATTAGTGAACCTAAGGGATAAATATTAAAAATGTAAGCGATCAAGAATCACAAGGGATCGATATTACAAACACAAGAGATTAATAAAGTTGATCATGATTGATATTGTAAAGCCAACCTAATAATAAACCCAAGGGATTAATACTAAAACCCCATGGGATTATTAACCCAAGGGAATAATATTAAATCCAAGAGACTAATATTATAAACCCAACATTGGTAAACCCTAATATAGATAATACAAACACTAAAATAAACATGGTTTATTTTCATGGTGAGACAATCCTTGTCACAATGCAACATTCAACCATGGTTGGCTATGATTGATAATGGTTGACCATGATTGAAATTGTAAACCTAAGGTAATAATAAACCCAATGGATTGATATTTTCCTAAAGAAAAAAATTGTAATTTTATTAATTAAAACAAAATTACATGTTGCAGATGTTGTGGCATATTCCATCAGCAGTTGTTGACTGCTAATCAAAGTTCATGAAAAATAAGAAAATAATGTACAAGTGGGGAAAAGTCATGCTTTTCGCCCTTTTTTCTTCTCAACCTTTCGCCACTCCCCTTCAGTTGGTAATGTAGATACAAGTGCTAGTGAAGTGTCTGCCACAGGTTGGGGGTTGTCTTTATCAGAATCTGTGGTGTTTGATATGTAATGTCATTTGGATCCACTGGTATCCATTGTTTCTGGTATCTGGTATCTTTATCGACTGTGAGTCCATTAGATCTTGTGGATTTGAATCCTCTGCTTCTGGTTCTTTATTCATCTGGTTGTTCTTGTTGGGTATGACATGTTCAACATCCTCTTCCTCCTCATCATCGAAGAGTGGTGGAGGAAATTGCCATCCCTTGGCTTGTTTCCCTAATTTCTTCTTCCTACCAATGTACTTTTTGGCTTCTGGACACGTGTTTTGTAGTGACCTGTTTGTCGGCAAGTTCTACATCTGAATGCTATATTTTCATAATCTAAGACCTGTGTCCAACACCTCTATTTATGCTTTAGTTGGATTCGATCTAGCAAACCTCTGCTGAGATCTATTTCCACACAAATTTGTGCAAATGTGTAGATTCTTTCCTCCAGTCTTTAGGTGTCCATTTTGATATAATTCCTGATGGTGTTATCGATTCCTTTGAGGACTTGTTGATTCCAAAGATGTATTGGGAGGTTGTGCAGGCGAACCCAAACTAGCATCCTTGAAACAATCATTGAGTTTGCATCAAATTCTGGAAACCATGGTGTGATGAAGAGACTCGTGGACCCTGAGAACTAAGGTCCTTCCTATATTATAATATCTCTAGCCTTTGATGAAGGGAAGTTCACTATGAAGAACCCTTTGGAACATAAATGTATTTCACATTGTCTAGTCCAGTTTGTGAAATCCAATGAAATAACTCAACAAGCTTGGGCCAAAAATAGTTGAATCTGCAAATTATAGCTTGATTTTCAAATATAGTACAATGCTCATCTATTTATGGTATATCTATGTTTAATTATGGGGTATGATTCAACCGCTCAACAATATATGGCCTTGATTCCATTCCTGCTTGTTTTGGTGGTGTTGCAGATGTATTTTTCCCTTGGAGATTGTTTTTGAAAGATAGTCCTCCATTTTTTCCCCTGATGTGTTTCTGCATTTTTTGCTGAGCAAATCCCAATTCCTTCTCCCATATAAGGATTTTTACTGTTATCTGCCATACCACCTCCTAGTCTCAGATTGAGAATTATGGTTGACACAAGTGCGATTTTGTAGTCCATAAGATGCTTGGAGTCCTGGAGTGCTTTGCCCCCATGTATCAAATTTTGTAAACAGGTGGGATATCCCACTTGTTGGGAGATAAGGTTCTTCAGATGCTTCACACTATCAGTTCCATGTACCCAAATCAAATGTGTTTTTTCAACAGGGGTTTTGAAAAAAAGCTTGGAAATAGAGGGTACTTACTAGAGCTTCGGGTTTTATTGCCATCTGGGGGTAGCTTGTCCAAGCAACAATAGTTGTGCTTCACCTCAATGTGGGTTCTGCATTCCCTAATGATCTGGTGCCTTATTCCCGTCGATCGTTTATCTGCAATAGCTCTAATTTAAGTTGTTCCATATTTAACCCCATGGACTTCTGTATAGCCCGTCTTTTGACATCTGGTGATTTTGTCGGAAGGGCATCAAACATTTCCAGGGTTTGTTTCATAACATCTCTATCGATTTTAGTTATTTCTGCATCCCAAGTTCACATCTATCCTTTGTATTTGGGGGTTCCGTTGAAGGGACATTTTCTGGATCTCTTTGTTGTAAGGGTTTCTTGTTGTTTAGAAGACAAATTCAGGGTTGACTTGATGGGGGTTTCCAACGGCTTAGTGGATTGGAGTTCAAGGGTTGGATGAGAGGACTCTCGCTTAAAATTTGTGGGCTTTATGTAGATCTCTTGTAGAAGCCATGCCGTCACCATCGCGGCCTCAAACCCTACTACTCTTAAGACCTTGGAACCATGGCCTCTCCTCCACTGCACATTGCCCCATCGAGTTTGGTGTTTGTCGTTGGCTCGTCTGGCTCTCTCTCTCCACGCATGCAATGAGCAAGCTAAATGTTCTTGGGGCATGATGGTTTCCCTCTTCGCATGGATGGCACATAGATTAGTGTCCTCGAACAGATCCACTAGGTATGCCTCCGCTGCCTCTTGCAACAGCGCCACTGCAGAAGACTGGAATCTCATATTAGTCTTGCAGTCTTGTGCAATCTCCCTTACAAGGCATTGGAAAGGGAGCTTCCTTATAAGCAAATTGGTGCTCTTTTGATACTTTCGAATCTCCTAGAGAGCAACGGTGCCAGGCGTAAACCTATGTGGCTTTTTCACTCCGCTCGTTGCCGGTGCAGATTTACGAGCTGCCTTCGTTGCTAACTACTTGCAGGGTGATTTTCGCCCGGTTGATTTGTGGGCAGCCTGCTTTGCTCAGACCATTACTGTTATGCTCTGCTCTTCTTGGGGTACCTCAGCTCCATAGGTTGCAGATGCATTCGGTGGCAGCGAAGGCATGACAAAACCCCTGTTACAAAGAGAAACCATAGAAAATGTCATCATGGAACCTGCAGAGAGCAACAAAAAAACCCTAGTCCTCAGCCGAAACTTTGGTCGTCACCAAGGGATTGATATTATAAACCCAAAGGAACAATAAACCCAAGGGATTAACACTAAAACACTAAGGGATTGTGAACCCAAGGGAATAATATTAAGCCCAAGGGACTAATATTATAAACCCAACATATATAAACCTTAAGACAAATATTATAAACACTAAAATAAACATGATTTACCATCATTGTTTTTCATATTAAGACAATCCTTATCATAATTCCATGTTGGACCATGCTTGACCATGGTTGACATCATAATAAATCATTGTTGATCGGGGAATAATAAACCCAAGTGATTGATATTATAAACCCAAAGGAACAATAAACCCAAGGGATTAATACTAAAACCCCAAGGGATTATAAACGTAAGGGAATAATATTAAACCCAAGGGAATAATATAATTATAAACCTAAGCTATATAAACCCTAAGTGGAGACAATTTTTGTCATAATGCGAGATTGGACCATGATTGACCACAGTTGACCATGGTTGGTTATGGTTGACCATGATTAATAGTATAAATCGAAGTTAATAATAAACCCAAGGGATTAATATTATGAACCTAGGGAATTAGTAAACCCAAAGGGTAAATAAAAACCTAAGGGATCAAGAAGTGCAAGGGATCGATATTACAAACACAAGTGATTAATAAAGCCTAGCAATTAATATTCTAAAAATAGAAGTTTGATAAACTTGCATGATTATTAATATTATAAACCCAAGCGATCAATAATCCTTAGAGATTGTTAGTATTATAAACTCAAATAATAAATAAATTAAAGGGATAAACATTATAAAACTAACGGATTAAACCCTTAATATTGAGGTTTAATAAGTCAAAGGGATTAATAATATTATAAATCCAAGGGATTATTAATATTATAAATACAAGGGATGAATAAAATCAATGCATTATTAATATTATAAACCCAAGGTTATGGTTGACCATGATTGATCTTATAAACCCAAGGGATTGATATTATGAACCAAAGGAATTAGTGAAGCCAAGGGATAAATATTAAAAACCTAAGGGATTAAGAAGCGTAAGGGATCGATATTACAAACATAAAGGATTAATAAAGCCTAGCAACTAATATTCTAAAAACAAAGGATTGATAAACTTGCATGATTATTAATATTGTAAACCCAAGCGATCAATAATCCTTAGAGATTGTTAGTATTGTAAACTCAAAGAATAAATAAAATAAAGGGATAGGAACTATAAATCTAATGGATTAAACCCTTAATATTGGGGTTTAATAAACTGAAGGGATTATTAATATTATAAATCCAAGGGACTATTAATATTAGAAATACAAGGGATAAATAAACCCAATGCATTATTAATATTATAAACCCAAGGAATTAATATTTTAAAAACAAATAATTAATTAACCCAAGCAATCAATAAACCTAAGGAATAAATAAACCCAACAAACTAATGTTAAAAAACCTAAACGATTAATAAACCATAGCAACTAATATTTTTAAGTCAAGAGATTAATAAACCCAGGGGATAAAATGATAAACGAAAGGAATTATTAATATTATAAACTCAAAGAACAAATAAACCCAAGCATTTACTATTATAAACCTAAGAGAAAAAAATTATAAACGTAAGGGATCAAAAAATGCAAGGGAATAATATTAATATGGAAAGGATTGATATTTTAACCCCAATGGATTAATATTATAAATCCAAGTTGTTTAAACCCCAAAATAAATATTATAAGTCAAAAAATAAAAAATGCGACATTGGACAATATTTGTTACAATGAAACGTTGGACCATGGTTGATTATGCTTTTCATGTGAAGACATTATTCATTAAAAAACAACGTTCGACAAAGCTCATGATAATTGGTTTTGAAAATGAGAGAATATATCTCATATTAAATATTTTAAACTCGCTAAGCCCTAAATCCATGGCATAAATATTATAAATGTCAATAATTCTACAATACAAAACAATAATAATAAACATAAACCACCACCAATATAAGAACAACATTGTAAACCCTTAAGGCATCAATACAAAAAATGAATATGAATATTTTAATAATAATTCACGATAAATCATTAAAACATGATAAATCATCAACACATTGATAATAACACATGTATATTACTACATTATAAACAATAAATAAATTTTAAAGCATAAATGCATTAATATCAATACATGAATATACTAATAGTATAAATCTCAAGAATATTGATATAAATAGCAAGAACATGAAGGCCCAACAATAATATTATAAACCTCAATAATATTTTAATTTATGAAAGACATGAAAAAATGAAGGGACCCATACAAAAGACCAAAAAAATTACAAATGAAAAAAAAATAGTAACACTACCATTGGAGGTAAGGAACATAAATGCAAAAAACACATCTAAATTGCCACATTGGATATAAAGAAGAAAGACATGATAGGACATTTTAAGACCATAGATATAAATTTTTCTACATAACAACAACAACGAGCAAAAAATTTCAATTTCACCAACATTGCAACCACAAAAAAACATTGAAATTAACATATATTTTTTGTTTTCTTTACATCAAATAATTCTACTACAAAATTTAACTTGAAACACTCCATCAAAAGTCATCTATGGAATAGCCTCTTCCAAAACACAACCAGATTGATGACAAAAACCACACCAATTCAAATCAACAGGATAATGATCATGATACTTAATGCTTTCCAACCAATTCCTTCTTGTTATCCTCCCAAACTCCCTCTAGTGCACATGTAACAAGTATTTTACAGTTGTTTTTGTTTCATCTAGCACACGAATATGCTCATCAACAAAAGCAAGATGGAACCCATGTTTTGTATCAAACTTGTTCCAAAGATACGAAAGACAACTTATCGCTCCAACAATATTGTGCATTGTTCTACCATAATAGATGACATCATTATTGTACATACCTGCATTTGAAAGACAAAACAACAAAAGAAAAATTAATACACACATGCACAAACAAATAAACATACACATATAGATATATATACATAAAACATAACACCCCATTTTTATTTATGTAAAAAAAGTTAATCTCATAAACCTCATGCTATAAAATAATCTAATGTTGCATGAACCAAATGATATAACAAATTATACAAATACAAACCTCATTTCACAATACAATGGATAAAACCGTGGTCAATATTCAAAAAATGAATATTGGCCACAATGATGGCCAATATTCAAAACCTCCATTTTGCATTTCATGATGCAATATGGATCCACAATATTAATTGAATGAAAATATAGACAATATTATTGTCCATATTTACATTTGAAAGACAAAACGATAAAAGAAAAATTAGTACACACATGCACATAACATCCCATTTTTATTTATGTCAAAAAACTTAATCTTATAAGCCTCATGCTATAAAATAATCTAATGTTACATGAACCAAATGATATAAAAAATTCTACAAATATAAACCTAATTTCACAATACAATGGATAAAACTATGGAAATACAATAGAATTGTTGCCAATATTCAAAAATTGAATATTGGCCACGATGATGGCCAATATTCAAACCTCCATTTTTCATTTCATAATGTAATATGAATCCACTTAAAAAAAAAGTAAATAGAACAACATGAAAAAAGATGTAAACAACTTTCTCAAATATTACTATGAATATGAGGAATGCATTAATGAGATAAATATATGAAAATGATTATTATATTAAAAGTAAATTAAGAGGACAATAAAAGAAATTCAGGAAAACATTTTATAAAGAGTTCATGATGTTATTAGTTGTATCTCATAGCAATATGAACTTCAATCGCTCCTCTTTTTTCTTCCTAATTGTAACATACACACTATCTTTCATCTTGACATAACACTGAAAAGAGAAAGGTGGTGCATTGTGTAAACCATTTATTGATTTCACTCTTGATATGGCTGTGAAGGTTATGCCTTGCTGCTCTTTATTCCCACTATCAACTGAGGCTTGTTCAAAATTCAATCCCAGTGACTTCTGGATTGTAGCGCCCACTCCATCTTCAAAGGAATTTGTTTTCGATTTCCTCTTATCACTAGTGTGATAGGCACAATGTTTGGATTGCTTGCATCAAATGGAACACCAACATACTTATCAAGAACAATAGTTGTGAACATTGGAAGCTGAGGTGGCTTAGAGGTAGGCGTATAAAATATATCCTTAACATAACCAAGAGCACCATTCACCAAGCCAGCTTCAACCCATAAATTACATGCCAACATAACATGTTGACCATGACACAACAAAACTTCACAGTCCAATTGATTATCATCAACACCAATGATTTCTGAACACCTTGAATGCTCAACAATACATCATGCAATTAGAGAATTTAAGGATTCTAACATATGGATGTTATGGAAGGATACAAAATTATTTGTTGGAAACATGTGAACTGCAGCATTAAATATATCCCTTTCTGTTGGATGCAACCTCATATTAGCCCGTGACATAAAAAGCTCCCAATCTTCAAGAACATGTTCTGCATTTATGATGTTATTGAGGACTCTATGAAAGAAATTTTGTTTCACATTATTCCCTTGCTGATGAAATATTGTGTCAAGAGTGAAAAAAATGTTGAATTTGTTCCATAAGGATTTCCCTGTTGTATTACCTACATACAAAGGCTTATCTCTCATAGAAGGCAGTTGGCCAAGGTATCCCACAAGGATGATGGATCTGCCACCAAAAGGAAAATTATTTTTCTCTGGAAATGCTTCTCGTAATCGAGAATCTATTTGCATAAATAACCTTGATCCTAGAAAGCTCATTTGATCAATCAATATATATCTAACATGTCTCATTTCTTCTTTGAATACTACTAGTGACTGCCCCTGTAGTGGTCACATATCTTTAATTGGAATTTTTAGAGCTGAGTGTATTGTTTTTGCATGTATATTAAAACCAACTATTCTTGTTGGGGAAAGAAGAAGCAAAGTGCTTCTTCCAGTACTTGACAAATTAGAAAGAGCTTCAAAAATAGAATGGATAAGGAAAGACTTCCCAGTTCCCATAGTGCCCTGAACAATCATAAGAAGAGCTTCACGAATCTCATATTCAACAAAGTGCCTTAAAACAATTTCAAAAGGAAGTCAATTTTCCAAAAATGAATATGGAGATGCAAATGTTCTATTTGAAAGGTCAACAATATCATCCCTTGATTTTACATTCATGATAAAACTAATATCTTCTTCTACAACATCATCAAAAATAGTTGTACTTTCCCAGTTAAAGGATATATCAAAGTCCCTTCGACCAATGGCGTGAAGATCGAAAACATTCACATTATTTGGTGGAACCAAGTGAGAAAAAATCTTCAATTCTTGAAGATCATCTTCAAGATTCATGTTATGAAACCAGCTCAAGAAAAGATAGAAAAGATAGATCAACGCCTTAGAATTCAGCCTCTTTGAGGGGGCAACCTCCTTTACATTACATAAATGAACAATTCTTTGATGATTCAAATGAAAAAACCTCCTTTCTATATATAGGAGTTAAGGAGTACAATATAACCTAGCCGACCTAACAATAATAATATAAAGCCACAAAAATAACAATAGAGGGATTCTATGGGGCACAATAATAACAACATGGGGACAATAGGGGCACAACAATATTAATAAGGAGTACAACTACAATAGTAATGGGGTAATCGCTAGTATTATAGGGACCCAACATGCCCCTCTCCTTAGAAAAGTGTTGTCCTCAATGCTTGAGTAGTTCTAGATGCTTATGTATAAAATTCTCATCCTCCCATGTAGAATCTTCAGCAGATAAGTTATTCCACTTGATAAGATACTCTGAAATTGACTCATTTCATAACTGTCGAGTTCTTGTTTCTGTGACCGCTTCTGGTTCAAAATATAATTTTTCCTTCCTCGTTAAGTTCTGGCAATATTGTTGAACTGGGAGCTTGTCGCCTATAACCTTCTTTAAACATGAAACATGGAAAATTGGGTGCAATCGAGAAGCTACAGGAAGCTCCAATTTATATGGCATAGTACCAATCTTTTGCAACACCTTGTATGGACCATAATACTTTGGTGATAATTTATTATCCTTCTTAGCTTACTTGAGGGACATTTGCTTATATGGTTGTAGCCACAGGAATACCCAATCACCTACATCAAAACTTCTTTCGCTGCGATGTTGATCTACCTGTTGTTTCATTCTATTCCGTGCCAACACGAGGTTATCCTTTAAGAGTTGGAGGACTTGTTGTTGATGTTCGATGTGATGTTCCACTGTTTGAACCTTAAAATTTTCTCTTAAATATGATGTGATGGATGGTGGCTAATAACCATAAAGTGCCATAAATGGGGTCATTTTTGTTGCTGTATGGAAGGAAGTGTTATACCACCATTCAGCCAGAGGCAACCATTTGACCCATTGTGTCTATTTATAAGATAAAAAGCAATGAAGATATCCTTCCAAACATTTGTTTACTATATCAATTTTCCCATCAGATTGAGGATGATAAGATGAGCTATGAGCTAATTGAGTATCAAGACAAGAAAATAATTTTGTCCAAAAATTTCAAGTGAAAATGGGATCTCTGTCACTTACAATAATCTTTGGGTTTCCATGTAGCTTTTGAATTGTTTCCATAAATGCAGTAGAAACTGTACTGGCTTTAAATGGATGTGATAATGCACAAAAGTGTGCATACTTGGTAAGTCTGTCAACTACCACCATGATGACACTCTTTCCCTCAGACTTGGGTAGACCTGTGATAAAATCCATTGAAACCTCCTCCCAAAATTGGCTTGGAATGGATAAAGGTTGTACTAGACCCAACGTCTTAATTGTTTCAACTTTATTTTGTTGGCAAACCAAACATTCCGCCACAAACTTTTGAATATCTGATTTAAGGCCATCCCAAAAAAAATTCCTTCCTAACCCTATGGTAAGTTTTTAAAAATTCTGAGTGCCCTCCTAAGGGAGAAGTGTGCAATTCCATAAGAATCTTTTGTTTTAGTTGGTAATTCTTACAGAGGTATAAGCGATCTTTGTACCATAACGAATCATTTTGCCAGCTAAATGTATCAGACGTACTGGAATCTTGTTGTAACTTTCGAATAAGTGCCCACACTTCTTCATCATTCTTCCATTCCTCCCTTGCCTCGTTTATCCAATCTGGTTGGATAATAGGAATGGCACACAACAATGCTTCCACATCCTCATCCTTTCTTGAGAGTGCATCTGCCACCACATTTTGCTTCCCTTTTTTGTAGATGATTTCAAAGTCATAGCCCAACATCGTTGTGACCCACTTTTGTTGCTCTTCAGAGGATAATATTTGTTCTAAAAAGTATTTAAGGCTATCATGATTCGTTTTTACCTTGAAGTGTCTTCCCATTCGGTAGGGTTGCCATTTCTTAAATGCATGGAGTATTGCCAAATTTCCTTCTCATAAATAGCTATGTGTAAACAATTTCCCTTGATTGGACGAATTTCAAAAGAAATGGGTCTTTCATCTTACATTAAAACAACACCAATTCCATTTCCTGAAGCATCACATTCCATAATAAAGGTTTTCATGAAGTCTGGTGTAGCTAGGACCGGTGCTTGGCACATTTCCTCTTTAAGATGTTCGAAGGCCTTTGTTGCTTCTAGAGTCCATGAAAATGCATCCTTCTTTAATAATGATGTTATAGGTATTGCTATTCTCCCATAAATCTTAACAAACTTGAAATAATACCCTATCAACCCAAGAAATCCTCACAAATGCTTTATGGATGTGGGGGTTTTCCATTCCTTAATGGCTTTAATTTTGCTAGGGTCTACCTTAACTCCTTCATGAGATACAATATGACCTAGATATTCCACCTCTT
>APFE030883460.1:13813-35070 GCA_000404065.3 Pinus taeda
TTTTACAGCAAGAAAATTTCAGCAAAAAATTACAGCAAAATAATTTTTTCAGCAAGCAAACTTATCCGTTTTCAGCCCAACGGACCACCTGGAAACTTCTCAGTTTTCAGCAAAAAATCAACTTTTTCTGCTTGTTCTTGCTGCTGTTCTGCTTGTCTTTCTGCTATTCTGATTTTGTTGAAGAGCTGCCTGGTATGTGTGCCAAACTGCTGCCTCTTTCTCCTTCTTGTCCAGAAATCTCCTTTGCTCTCTTGCTCTCCTTCTCCCAATTTGCTCATGAAAGAATGAATGATCTTTTCCTCCTTTTCCTCCTTTAATATAACTCCAAGTGACTTTTGGGTGATCCAAGTGACTTTTGGGTGATCTCTAAATCCAATGGCTGAAATAGATTTAGATCAATAGCTGAGATTAAATGCACATTTAAATCTCACTTTCTATTTTTTAATTCACCCCACTTTAATAAAGACCCACTTAGTCATTTATTTCCAAAGTCACTTTTCCTTTATAATTTTTCATTGACTTTATAAAAGTCACTTTAAAATTAGACTTAGTAACTTTATCACTTAAAGTCACTTTTAAATTAGATTTTAACTTTATAAAAATTATAAAGTCACTTTAGGAGAAAAATTAAAATCCTTTGGACACTTTTCCCTAGGCCAAAGATCAAAGCCTAAGGGAACCACCTGTCCTCCGGTACCAAATTTCAACAAGTTCAGTAGGTTAACAGCACAGAGTTACAGTGCAGACTTCACACAATGAAGAAAGAGAGGTATACACAGGTTCACCTTGACAAAGTAGCGTATACACGCGGGTTAACAGACCAAAAGGAGTGTATACGTACACACGCACTTTCACAGAATGAAAGGCGCATATATCTTGGAAAACTAAGTTTTGGTCCACGGTATTTGGTCCATGGTATTTTGATCCAAGGTATTGGTCCTAAGTGGTTTTGGTCCTTGGTATTGAGTAAAGCCTAAGACTATAAAATAAGGAGAAGATCATTAGGCAAAGGCACTCAACAATTGAATATCTGACGAAGAGCAAGATCTAGTATATAGGTTATTTGGCTTATGGTGCATAGCTGGATTTGAACCAAGGATGAACCCTAGCGCTTGATGAAGGATGAGATCTAATGATGGGTCAAAATCTTAAGGCTTGAAGTGAAGTATCTTTATGTGGTTTGATCATTTATCTGAATAACTAGCACATGTTGTAGTCTGTAAATATGATGATCTGGGTATAACTGAAGTCTAGAATTGTTGTAATGTTTAAATCATCATTTATAGATCTGTATGCAGGTTCACTTTAGAAAAGGTGCGTATACACGCTGGTTCGGCATATCAAAATAGCATATACATTTTATGTAATATCCCTAACCCGGAATATTCCTTAAACGCCAACAAAACACCAACCAAATACATGCAAATGATATAATAACCCAAAATTGACAAAATAACTGTGGCACAACATATAATAATGTAACAGGAAATATAAGCAGATACTCAAGAAATGCAGCGTAAAATGCTTAGCCATTTTATTATACTGAACAATAAGATAAGTACAAGAGGTGATCAGAAAGATGGCACCTCAACTTGCATAAGGCAAGTGAAGAAATACTCTCAGAATAACAAATAATGGTCGCTGTGTGTGGATGCTGCTACTGTGCTACTGCTGCTGCTAGAAAACAAATGATGATTCGGGGCTGCTCCCCTCCTCGGAAAAAAGATGAAACTATGGATTCAGGCTCTACTTCAGAAACCCAGAAAAACCCAGAAAGATTTCCTAGAATAGCTGACCCTTGGAAATCATCCCCTTGGGGTTCTACGCAGTTCCTCCAAGCTCTGCGCTGCCACTGAAGGAAACCCCTCTAAAATCTGCCAAAAATCCTCCAATTAGACAAGGGCTAGTCCCCTACTCAATCACCCAGCATAAATCCTCCTACAAAACCCCAATCCAATACTACTACCAGAAAGAACTGCGCCCCTCTCAGTGTTGCGTAGTCCTCCAAACGTTGATGAAATTGCTGCTGAAATGCTGATAAAACTATTGCTCAAATGCCAATGGAAATACCTTGCCCGAGCAGGCACTCGAAGTCCCCCGGGGCTAAGGGTGAGATCTTCGAACGGAGACACTCAATGCACTAAACAGTGTTGCAGACTAGCTAAACAGCCAGTGTGCTCAGAAGTCGAAACGACTAGCTTAAAATGCACATAACTAAATGATCAAAATGACGGAGCTCCTCTCTCTTTTATAGCCTTCGCCTCTCTCAATCCCAATGCTCACCTCTTCCTGCATGGTTCCCCTCTTTCCACGTGTTCCTTCCCTCCTACGCAGTCTCTCCATGTGTCTGTGTGGGCTCCATTTCTGCATCCCCCCTTGGCGCCCTTGGCTCCCCTTTAAGTCACAATGTTGTGCTACTAGGAAGTGACTTTTTATTCTAAAGTGAGTTATGTCCCCCGTCCTCACTTTTTTATTTACCAATAACTATAGAAGGCAAAAATTGAACAAAATCGAATATTCCAATTAGCCATGGCTAATTAGGAATATTACATCTTAAATTTGATTTGCAGATCTGTACGCAGGTTTGCCTTGAGAAAAGAGCGTATGCACGCAGGTTCGACACATGGAAATAACGTATACCTCATAAAATAAGTTTTAGCTCTTTCTGTTTGTTGTTGTAGTGTTCTAGGTTCTGGCTTGGGTTCTGGTTACTATATTGTGGTTACAATATTCTAAAAGATCAGATTGAAGGGTTGTCAAAGTAGTTGATTGATTCAGTTGTGGTTGGTGCAAAGGAGATTGGTTGATCAAGATATATTTGATGATTGAATGATGTTATTAAGTCTGAAAATTTATTAAATGTGGTCCCTGGAAGAAAAGAGAAGGTTGTAGCCTTCTATAGGCCGGCACCTACGTACTAGTAAACATATCAGCTAGTACAAGAGCTAGGGGGTTGTAGCTCCTTTCCAGGAGAAGTTGGAGAACGAGAGAAGGTTGTAGCCTTCTGCAAGTAGAAGCTTGCATACTGGTATAAGACTACACCAATACAAAAATTGTAAAAAGAAGTTTCTTATTAAAAAGAAGATAGAGACGATTGCAGTAGGTGGTTTTCACCCACATTGGATTTCCACCTTATATCTTGTGTTCATGTGTGTCATTGTCTGTTCTGTTTTCACTGCACCTAGTTATTGTTTATATGGTTCTTATGCACTAATTAAAGATCAACATATGATGAATTAACCGAATCATAAGTTTGCGTTATATACGCTAGTTGCCTTAAACACAGCTGTGAATACACACGTGTTTCATTAACTGAAGTAGCGTATATGAATCTGATTATGGAAATAAAAAAAATTATTGACTTGCTAACACTGATTCACCCCCCCTCTCAGTGTTATTTCCAACACTTCGGCCATCTTTGTCCCTGGAACCTTAAAACCTTTTGAGAGGATGATTTCCTTCCACCAATCACCCAGAACATTATATGCTGGGGTGTAATTTTCCATTGGCAACTAGATGGTGGGGAACTGGAACCGGATCCCCATCCACTGGACCCCGCATGTTCGGACGCACGCCACATACCTTGGTACTCTGCTGAGTGCTCATGAAAAATTCAATGCTCCAAACAGTTCCCTATTCCGGATAGTTGTAGGTGACATCATCCATCTTTTTTGACAGTAATCAATGGCTTCATCTTGAAATGTGACTAATTGTTTGACACAAAGATCAAGGCACCATTTTTGTGTTCTTAGCATTCTTTCCTTGTTTCCCACAATTCCCAAAAAGGTGTTGTGTTTATTGAACATGGTTATTGACCTTTCATGTTCTCCTCTTACTATAAAGGGCTTTGTAACCTGATTAGACTCAAATGTATTAAAAGCCTTCTGCCAATTGATCTGGTTAAAACTGTAAGAGGTGAGAGCCCTTAGATGAATGTCTCCCACATATGGGACTGGGTTGAATCCTCTATCCGTGCGCAGTAGATACCCATGCATGTAAAACTCACACATCAAATGCTGAGTTGGCAAATCATGGCTCCTCAATATGCGGAGGAATTGTACACCATCTTCTATTTCACAACTGATTTCATTCTTGATGATCTCCAAGCAGAAGAAAAGAAAACGTTCATGCAAGAATAAAGAATAACAAGAAGCAGGGGACGACATGCCATCACCTCTTGTGCTAAGTTAAACATCTGCTCCTTATCAACTTTCAATTCTGCCACTTTCCCTTCTAGTTGCTCCATCTTGAGATGTTGCTTCGCATGCCTCAACCTCATGACATCTATACGCTCCACATATTCAAAAATGGTTGTGGAGGCTCGTTCCTGAGTTCTTTTTACCTCGCTTTGATACCGTGCTGTAGTGGATTTCCAAGTCTGCACTTCGGCTGTTAGGGCATATTCACGGTCTTCAAACAGTTGCTCGACTGGGTCTGTTTGAGTGGTAGTAGAAGTTGCGGCTATCTGGTCCACCTAAGTCCCTGCTTCAACTACTGTGGCTTGGGACTTTTTGGCCCGTTGCTTGTAATTCTTCACCTGCTTTTGCAGTTTATGTACCTGTATTCTCAACTTCCTAACCTCTGTCTTGAGCTAAATTGTTTCTCTGAATTGCAGCTAGTATTTTGTCTGACAAGTAGTCTTCGTTGTTCGCACAACTCCACCCATTCTTGCTTAACCAAAACCTCTTCAGCTTCTGCAACTGGTTCAGTTGGAGGTAAATCCCTTGGGAAAGCTTCTGCTACACCGACTGCCAGGTTTCCTTCCATTGCTCGTTCTTCCTCAATTATTTCTTGTTTTATGGCCTTCTTGCCCGGACTTACCACTAGCTCATTCATCGAGACCACTTCACTTGGTCCCTCCTCTTCGCCAACAACCTTTGTGTGATCACTATGACTGGTGGTGTCCTCGTGAGATGATCATCGGTTAATATTTCTACTGGAACCCCTCTAGGTTCCCTTGCCTCAGGGATATCTGCCTCTTCTTCTCTTTCAGGCTTCGAGATGCTTGTCGTCTGGGTAGCATCTATCCCACCCAGTTGTGATCTTTGTGATGTTTAAAGCTCCTTTTCTCTGAGCTGTCCTTCAAAAGGGTCCTGTTGGGAGTCCACAATCAACAATCCTCCAGCACCTCTTCTTCTAGTTGATTCGTCAAATTTCAAAGCAGGAGGAACGATGATATCTTCTTCTGTGCGCCGAGGGGAATGAGATACCCTCACTCCTCTTGGGATAAAAGAGAAAAAGGAAAATTGACAGGGATCTTCATTCTGGCCTTCGACAATTTTGTTCTCGGTCGCGTTCCTTGCTTGTACAGTTTTTGGTCCCGAGGTTGACGTTGGTTCTTGTGGAACAACGCCAGCCTCATGCCCTAGTTCTCCTAGAACTTCCTCCATAGTTTCCATGGTTCTCCCAGCTCCGAGCTCTTCTCGTCCTAGTTCGTCCTCCTCCATTGGTTCTATGGTCGGGGCGGCCACGACCTCTTCTTCATTCGGGCTATCTTCCTCCATTGGTTCCACGGTGGCGGGAAGTTCTTGTGGGGTACCTTTGGCTGCAATATCAACCAATTCTCCTATCCTTGTCTGTTGCGGTACCTCTTCTATTGTTGTCGTGTTGTCAATTTGTTCTACTAGCTCCACAGTCGAGGCTAGTTCTTGTGGAATAGCCTCGGTCGTGGTACTAGTGGGCCTTTCTATGTCGACTCCTCCGTCTTCCATCGGTTCTGTAGTTGCAGCTTGCTCTTGAGGAGCAGCTTCTTCTTCAAGTTCTTCGGATCCCATTTCCATCTCCTCTGGCTCCTCTTGGTCAACATAGTAATCTCCTTCCCCATATTCTTCCTCCATTGCTTCTGGTTCTTCTTCTCTGGCGGCCACAGCAGCTGCTATCTCTTCCTCCGTGGAATCCCGAAATAGCTCCCACGGAATTGGAATCTGACTAATTTCATTCATTACCAGTCGCTGGACCAACCCATGGTGGGTAGTGACCGCCATCACCTATCGTGACCATTGAGCAAACTGTGCCATTAGCTAAAGACTCCTTAGTAGGAAATAAGGCACATTTAATCAGAAGGTCTCTGCTTGGGGAAATCGAAGATGAGCTAGTATCCGGAGATGATATTTAAAGACAGTGGAGTACCTCCCCTCGCAAGTTATATACTTTATCACAAACTTTGCTACCTCTCCCCATGGATGCAGTAATGAGTTTCAGTCATATCCTCGCCCCTTTTGAGCAATGCTTTCTCTTGCCTGCAGAAAGGCTTCAGGAAACTCCGGCAGGGAAGTTCTCCTTGAAAACCATCTCTGTCCATATTGAGAGAGCTCGCTAACTTCTGCAATGTCTTCCTCTGTAATAGGGACTTCTATCTCGTGGACCCGAGAACTTTATTCTTCCAGATTAAGTGCGAATTCCACCGCAATTGCCTCATTGGACCCCCTCAACCTATCAAATTAGACATCCCAACCTACATTTGCAAAGACCTGCCATACTTCCTGACTATTTCAAACTCCTGTTTTGTCTTCTGGCTCATGCCACACAGACCGTCCACCCATCGCTGTAGAGACAGGGTCAGCACGACGAATACAGTTAGCTGGTAGGGGAAAATGACAGGGACCCAAACCGTTGGTAATAGTAATAACGTCATGGTTGCCTCGGGAAAAAGGATGGTAACAATACTGGTATGTCTGAAGAAATCTCAGAGAATGATGGCGAATTATGGCAGTAGGGTTGGATGTTTTCAATGGTTCAATGCGGCATGTTGGGGAAGTGATCGGTTATAACGTTTTGCATACGAATACGAATTCCAATGCGTTGGGGTCGTGATTACGAAATTGTTGTAATCATTAGATTTAGTTTGGTGTGAATTGTGTGATATGAATGCATTTTTGTTGGTATGCCGTCGTTTATTATGACGAGACCCCCCCAACTTAATTACAACCGTCCGCGGCACATATTGGTGTCTTTAAGAATATTTCAATTAAATCCGTAAAAGTTAGTGGAGACGTACTTGGGGACCTACCTTGTGGTGGAGTAACAGCAAAATGACTGGCGAAGTGACAGCAACACGGAGTAACAACAGTGACGGAGTAATGGTACTGGCAAAGTAACAACACCGTCGATGTAACAACATCGGCAGAGTAACAACATCAACGTAGTAACAACACCGGCAGAGTAATAGCAGCAGTGAAGTAACAGCAGTGAGAAAGTAACAGTAACGGCTGAGTAATAGCACCAGCGGAGTAACAACAACGGTGGAGTAACAGCATCGGCGGAGTAACAGTACCGGCGGAGTAACAGCAACGGCTGAGTAGCAGCACCAACAGAGTAACAACACCAGTGGAGTAACAACAACGGTGGAGTAACAACAACAGATGAGTAACAGCGTTGAGTGTTACATTTCTCCTAGCTATATTCCTTTGTTATTCCTGTAAAATACAAACAAGTAGTAACAGTGTTTTTTTTCAGAGCAGAATGAGAGTGTCCTTTATGCCAACAACCGTTAAACCAAATGAATCAAACAGATGTTTGACGAAGGCATCTCTAGAGGCTGGACAGTGGTATAGCTTTAGACGGTGTCCATTTACTAAGAACGGAGTATGATTCCCATGTATTGTAATTAGTCTAATTATTCCATTGTCAAACACTACGTCCACTTCATATGGTCCCATCCAACGAGTGTGAAGCTTGCCTTTAAAATCTTTAAACCGGGAGTTGTAAAGTAATGCCCAATCCCCTACGTGAAATACCTTGCTCTTGATAATTTATCATGCCATTTCATTCTCTGCTGTTGAATAGCAGTAGTTTTCTGAACAACTACCGGTTGAATCTCATCCAACTCATTGAGTTGTTCTAGTCGGTGTTTTTGTGCTTCTGATAAGTCAAGGCCTACTTCTAAAGCTATTCTGAGCGTGCTGATCTCGAATTCTACTAGAAACAAGGGGGGTTTCCCATAGACTAACTAAAATGGAGAAAACCCGGTTGTGTTCCACCATGTTGTTTTATATGCCCATAGAGCTTTTGGAAGTTTATGTGACCAGTCCCGGCGATGACTTCTACTGTTTTTGTCAAGATATTTTCCAATATTTTGTTTGTACTTTCTACCTATCCATTCGCCTGGGCATGATAAGGGGTTGTCACTCTGTGTTTAACCCCGTATTTCTGCGTCAGCTTCCCTATCATGTGCGATGTGAACTGTGCCCCTCCATCTGACACAATTTCCCTTGGAGTACCATATCGAGCAAAGATTTCTTCAAAAATAAAGTTTGCCACTATTTGCTCTGTTGCTCTTGCGACCGCTCTGGCTTCCACCCATTTAGTCACATAATCAGTGCAGACCAAGATGTGAGCTTTCTAATGAGAAGGTGGATTGAAAAGTCCAACAAAATCGATGGCCCATTTCTTGAAAGGTTCACAGACTATCTAAGGCTGTAGAGGCATTTCATCTGCTTTCCCAGGTTGTCCCATCCATTGGCAACTATCACATCTACAAACATAATCCCGAGCATCACGAAAGATGGAAGGCCAGTAGTATCCCATCTGCAACACTTTGTGGCCTATTCTCTTATCTGCAAAATGTCCTCCACAGGGTCCGCCATGGGCGGCCTTTAATATCTCATAGATGTCATCCTCTCCCACACAATGTTGAATCTGTTAATCAACCCCTGTATGAAAGAGATACCCTGCCATCCATGAATATTGGGTACTATAATGAATAATCTTCCTATGATCCTTATATGACAAATGACGAGGCACCTTCCTTGTAGCAAGATAGTTAGCAATATCTGCATACCACGGAGTGTTAGCAGAATTTGTAAAAAGATGTTCATCTGGAAAATTATTTTCAATGGGTGTATTCTTACCATCATTTTCTATCCTAGACAGAAAATTAGCAACCACATTGTCCTTCCCTAGTTTATCTACTATAGTAATGTCAAATTCTTGTAGTAGCAAAAGCCATCTTGTAATGCGACCAGGGGTAAGAGGTTTATTCATTAAATACCTGATAGCTACATGATCAGTATGTACAAAGGTAGGATACCTGGTAATGTAATGCCAGAATTTGTTGATGGTGTAGATGACAGCAGGGAACTCTTTTTCAGTCACTGTGTAATTTAATTTAGCAGGGGCTAAATTCTTACTAACATAATAAACTGCATATGGTACCCTGTCCTCTTGTTGTCCTAATACTGCACCAACCGCTGTCCGGGAAACATCCATGTGAATATGGAATGGTAATGCCTAGTCTAGCCCTTTAAGGATCGGAGCGCTACAGACCAATTCCTTGATTTTTGTGAAGGCTACATCACAGACATCTGTCCACACAAAATCTGCATCTTTTGTCAGCAATTGAAAAAGTGGATGTGCTACTTTAGCAAAATTTTCTATAAAGCGCCTGTAATAACCGGCACAACCAATAAAGCTGCGTACCTGGATGGGTATTTTGGGTATCAGAAAGTGCAGGATTACCTCTATTTTCGCTGAGTCCATCCGAATTCCTTCAGCCGAAAGCAAATGTCCCAGAACAATTCCTTCATTCATCATCATATGGCACTTTACCATACTTAAGGAGACATGCGCCTGTATGCACCTTTCAAGAACTTTCTCTAAATTTCTCAACCCTTCTACGAATGAATCCTCATATGGAGTAAAGTTGTCCATGTACATTTCAACACTATCGTCCACCAAATAAGAGAAGATCCCAAAATTGCCCTCTGGAATGTTGCAAGTGCATTACACAGGCCAAAAGGAAGGACCCGGTATGCGAATGTTCCCCAGGGGCATGTGAAAGTAGTTTTGTCCTGATCTTCAAGAGCTATCTAGATCTGGTTATACTCACTAAATCCATCTAGGAAGGAGAAAAACTTTTTGCCAGCCAATGTGTCCAGAACTTGGTCAGTAAATGGTAAAGGAAAATGGTCTTTTTGCGTGGCCTTATTTAATTCTCTATAATCCACGCATATCCACCAATTACCATTTTTATTATGGACCATTACTAAGGGAGAAACCCATTGGCTGTCTGAAATGGGGTAAATAAAACCTACGTCCGGTAATTTTTGAAGTTCTTCTTTAACAACATTTTTCAATGCAGGGTTCATCCTTCTCTGAGGCTGTCTCACAGGACGGCAATCTTCCTTAATATATATATGGTGGGTACATAAATTAGCAGGAATCCCCTTCATGTCTGAGTAATCCCAGGCAAAGGCTTCTTTATGTTTCTAAAGGACATCTAAAAGTTGTTTCTTCTGGGATTCTGATAGGTCTGGGTTAATGTTCAGGGTCTTTCCTAGTTCTAATTCCAGTGGGATACTTCCATGGGGTGCATCTATGGGTAGCTCTGCAGATCCCTCTGCTGTTTCAATAGTTTCCTGTGTTTCACAGCTTAAGATGGATTCCAGGATTTGTTGATTTGGTTCTGAAACGGAGCAAGGATCATTCATAAAGGAGCAAGGATTGCATCATCCTCCAATTCTATTTTTAACTGGAGGGCCTGTCCAATAGTAATGATTGGTCTTACTTCCTCATTTTTTGATTTAGATTCCTTCCTGGATAAGATTTTCTTACTACCTACTGGTTTTGTGGATTGGTTTGGTTCTGCACGTGGGTATGAAACTAAATTCTTAGTGTTGTGCCCATTTGAAATGACCATGTGCCCTGAACGGCACCCAATGTCAGCATCTGCAGTAGCCAACCATGGCCTACCTAAAATCAGGGGATGGCTGCCGACCGAAGATTGTGTGTGTAATACTAGGAAATCTATGGGATAGTGCCATGAATCCACCGAGATTGTTACATCTTCTAACTTTCCTACTGGTTTTACTGTAGATCGATTTGCCAGTTCTAACATTGTAGGTGTGTGCTTCAAGTTACGAAGACCTAATGTATGCATGGTTTCAGTGGTCATAACATTGATGGCAGCACCCAGATCTACCAGCACATTCGGAATTTCTATCCCATTAATTTGCATTGTCAGAATTGGGTTCCCTAGATCTCCATACTTTACAAGCATTGACTTATAATTTTCCCATGACGTGAATAGTAAGGGGGTCTTTGGATTTCTTTGTTGGCTTCTTCGAACAGTATTCCCTAAGAGTCTTTGCATATATCAGTACATCCTTCATAGCTTGCAATAGGGAAATTTTGACAAATAAATTCTGTAATTCACCTAATAAGTCGGATTCAACCTGAGGGCTTGATTTACTCAAAGTCAGTCTTTCTGGATAGGGTGGTTCAGCTTGATGTTGTTTTGCAGGAGGCACGTGATTTCTACTAATTTGTTTTGGTTCCTTGTTAATTAATTCTGATTCTTTACCCTCACTATCAAGTTGTTCAATGATACTGGTGGAGGTTGAGCATCAATTGTCCACCCTGATCGTAAATTCATTTCATACAATTCTGTGGTGGAAATGCTATACAAAGGTAGGTTGAGAGTGTCAGTCTGATGAACTCCTTTATTATTAGGATTCAAGTTAGGTTGGATGGGAAGTTGGGGACGAACAGGTTGACTACTAGGAGGTACATTAGAGGGCAGTTGGAGTTGTTGTTGTGGCATCGGCTGAGGAAACTGCCCAGGAGAAGATCCTTGCCAAGTTGGAGCCCATGGGGAGCTCGAACCAGCTTGAGGGCTCCACTGCTGCCAAGGTGAAAACTGGTATTGTGCCCACATGGGTGGATAGGGCATGGACTAAGGATTCATATTGAAATTACTGAAATATTGAGATAGGTCCGAGTACATACCTTGATTTCCCATTGGTGGTCGAGGTTGCCATGGCTTTTTAGACCCCATGAGGTACAATTGCTCCATGTTTTCTCTTGTCCCTTGAAACACTGCTTTCAGGCCTAGCAAGGAGGGGCATGAGCTTGTTGCATGATTCAATTCACAGATTGCGCATTCCTCTATGGAGTTCACTGTACATTCCCTCTCTGGATGCTTCTTTCTACACTTTGGGCAGAATATAGCCACGGTCCTATCCAATACCAGCTGCTTCTGTTTCACTTGTAGCATGTCCATCTGTGCCGACAGAGTACTTAGGATATTAGTTCTCAAGTTTTCCAGTAGGTTTCCAATTTCTGCCTTCGTAACACCCCCGCTAGATACCTTTGCTGAGCGAATCCCTTGTCTATTTCTTGCGAGTCCCCTCGAGCACTAGATGAATAGTTCACAGATAACATTGAAGCTTTCCTTCAATATATCTCCCTTTCCCACAATGTTCAACAACTCCAAAGAGTCCTCACGAAAAGCTCGGAGGAAGATACTTTTCAAAAAATCCCTATCCAGGTTGGAGTGACTTGACCTCTGTAATGTGTACTTAAATCGTTCCACATAGTCTTCTAGGCTCTCGTCTTCTTTTTGTGTGAACTTAAAAAGTTCCTCATTGATGTTCCAGGATTTGCAGTAATCCTAATAGTTTTCCAGGAAAGTCGCTCGCATATCTTCCCATGTGGAAATAGACCTTCCTCCAAGGCCCATAAACCATCACAGGGCTGTCCCTTTTAGTGTGGCAGGGAAAATTTTTAACTTCTAGGCATCCATCATGTAATCATACCCTCGGCACACTATGTCAAACTCGAACAAAAACGTGTCAAGGTCTTCTAGAATTTGCCCATGAAAGCTTGGTAAGGCTGCTAATGGAATGGGCTTTGTGGGCACCAGCCTCCAAATCCCCAATCGGGAAATCGATAGTGGAGGTTGTAGGTGCCATAAATATCCTTCAATAACCACTGGGTATTTCAACAAGCTCTGTAGAAGATGGCCAAGGGTTCCTTACCACTTGGGTTCGAGTTGCTTTAACAGCACTTCCCCAGTCCCTTGGTGATGCAAGTGCCCCTACGATTCCTTCTCATGCGTCCTGATGACTTGATCCCTCGGCTATGACCTCCTTTCTCTTGCTGGAATGGCCTAACCCTATCAATGTTCTGCTTGCAACCTCTTCCCTTTCTATTACCAGTGTAGGGTTCCCCTGGTCAGGTATACTGCTGGATGTCTCCTCAACTGCTGGAAGGGGTTGCTGTGTCGAATCGCCCAAGAATACTGTGGACGGCACTGGTTGATCTACCAATTGTCCCTCAAATTTTTCCCTCCGCGCACCCAGTCTCACGGTTGTGTGAGAGGATGCTTTTGTTTCAGCTTTTGCTATAATTTGTTGGATGTAAGTCTTTCTTCCCAAGTCTGGTCCTCCCCTCTTTAGGGCTCTCCCTCTGCCCCTCTTATTTGGTTCTCTGTTCATACAATTATTGATATGATAGAAGGTCTTGGTGTCGACTTACAATGCTCTAGACTTGAAGTAAGGTTTCAAAAGACCATTCCATCCCCAAGACAAAAGAGCTTATGAAAAGAGAGACAACAAAAAATAAACAGGAATCTAAGGTTCAGGGCCTAGAGTAGGGCATCAAAGGACTCCTCCCTCCCAAGGACAAGAAACAGAAACAAAAACACACCTCCGAGAAGACCTAATACTTCCAAATCTGAAGTAGGGCGTCAAAAGACTCCTCCCTCCCCAGGGTAAAAGCTAGGGTTTCCCGAAATTAAAACACAAAAGGGTTTGAAAAATAAATCTAACTCAGGGCCTGGAGCAGGGCGTCAAAATACTCCTCCCTCCCCAGGACAAGAGGTTGGCCTTATGAAAATAGGAAAGCAAATAAAAACAAGCAAAAAGAAACACTTATGCTCAGGACTTGGAGCAGAGTGAGAAAACTCGTTCTCTTCCCAAGACGAGAGATTGACCCTCTGGTTGGTCCGGATCATGTCTTTCACCTTGTTAACCTCCCCAACAATGGTGCCAAAATGTTGGGGTCTAGGTATGAACAATCTATTCACCCTTTTTCCTACATTAATCTATCAATCTGGGTGCGTATCCTTTTCAAGGCAACACGCAAAGTATATGCAAGGGCAAGGTTACCATCTGTCACCGACCAAGGGTTCGTGATTAATACTCAAAGCATTGCTGTAAAACTAAGATTAACTACAGCACTCAAGAAAAGCAATTACAAGAAATAACAATCTACAACAGCAACCATAAAATGATAAATGACACACAACACGAACTACGCAACACCTGATCAGAAGAGCGGGCCTAGCTCTCCGTTCAGGGCTACGTTAATCACAATGAAGAGTGGAGCAGCAAAAGGAGTAGTATTATTAACTGGAAGAAAACTATTACAATATCGATGGGGAGCCTCTCCTCCCTTTTTACAGGAATAACCTGTCTTTTATACAAAGCGAAGGAGAACAACATCCTTCCCCAAAACCTGGTAACCGTATACCCAGAAATATACATTGGTTCAGAACAGCACCAACACCGGATGAACAAGATCAAAGAATGGTCCAAGAATGGTTCAGGGACATCTGCAACTCTGGCTACATGGCTTCCTTATGTCTGGTCATTGCTATGAGTCGCGGATCTACTGCGGGACGCTAAAAGATCAGTACCTGTTCTTCGAAAGATGCAGTTAAACATGCGTTTTAGTGCTGTGAATAGGCAAAACCCCGCGGCTTTACTTCATTAATAAAAGATTCCAATAGACAGGAAAGGGGTAATTTCCTTGCGGATTTAGCATAGTAAATATAGATGAATAAGTGCAAAAAGGACAAAAAGAGAGATGGAAATGCAATAGAAAGATAGCTCGATTTGGTGCCCAACAAGGGCTATTGAGAGACATCGCAGAGGGAAGACGCAGGCTGACGTAGAGGGATGCAGAACCACGCAGAGTGACGCAGAAGTGGGAGAAGGGTCTCCAGGGTGTCAGAAAGTTTCCAGGAA
Source organism: Pinus taeda (assembly GCA_000404065.3). Lineage (NCBI taxonomy): Eukaryota > Viridiplantae > Streptophyta > Pinopsida > Pinales > Pinaceae > Pinus > Pinus taeda. The sequence goes on from APFE030883460.1 coordinate 28,561, forward strand.
AGGGACGAACCTTGTCTCAGGCGTTTTCTCTCAGTAGTGTCTTAGTTTCTCTGTAAAATCATTCCTTGTAAAGCGATTGTTGTTGAAGATTAAGAAAACCCTCATCTGCTGCACCGATTTTCCCACATTGGGTTTTTCCGGGGACAATTCTCCAAAAAAATTGTGTTGATGTGATTGGTTCTTGTGCTTGTTACTTTCTCTATGTATGTGATAACTGCAATAGAACTTATTTTAATGTTTGCTGAAGAGATTTTGTAAATAACCTATTGTGAGAAATAAGTAGGTGAAATAAATCAGTTATTGCAGTAGAATTTCGGGTTAGAAATTCTCACATCTTTGAGGCCTTTTCCGTCACTGTATAAGAGGTGCACAAATAGGAGGCACTAATTGATGTTACGTGTCCACAATAATCATACTTAACACATTTCGCCTTTCCCTTGCATCCATGTCCCTTCTTTGGGTTCTATCCCTAGTATTAGTTTCTTATGTTTCTTGTCCTTGAGTAAGGGCCCGAAAAATGGACCTAAGAGGTCGATGTAGTAGAAAAAGGAGAAAAAACATGAGCCACTATGTTAAAATGAAAAAAGATTGGTTGGACAATGTTAGGTCCCTATACTACTAGTGTAGCCCCCTTATTGTTATTGTTGTGCCCATGTAGTCCCCATATTGTTATTATTGTGCCCCATACAAGCCCACTATTGTTATTGTTGTGTCTTTATATTATTATTGTTATGCAGACTTTGATTATATTGTGACCCCTCTTAGACTCCTATATATAGAAAGAAGGTTTTGTCATTTGTATCATTCAAGAATTGTTCATTTATGTGATGTAAAGGAGAGTTCCCCATCAAAGAGGCTAATTTTGAGGTCGTTGATTTATCTCTTTTTTGATTTGGTTACATAACATTTGGTATCAGAGATTTGAATTCTAGGGTTTCGTTGCCTCAAACAGGCCATCGTGGAATTTTTTCTATAACATTTTTTCTACGAAGCTTCAGAAGTTCAAATTGCAACCACGTGGAGCCGAAATCCTAGTGAACTTCGTGTATGAATTCAGATCTTGTAAGGCTATATTTTCGGAGGTATGATCCGAGGAAGTTAGGGTTTTTGCAGACTCCAAAATTCCATCTCAAACAGGTGACCTAGGGAAAATCGTCATAACGTTCTCTCTAAGCATCAGATTTGAATTTCGTAACAAGTGATAGAAAGAGGACGCACTGTAGTGTTTTAGGGCCAAAAGTTGAAACTATTGATTTTTGGTAACATCGGATGTGCTATAGCCATGAAAATGGGTGGAGAGGCTAAGGCACATGAGATCTCCAAGACACATAAATCGTTTGGGAAATTCCACCCAGATGGAGAGATATTAAAATAATTAATATTTTAAATGGGGTTCCTAATTCTAAACTTAAGAAAATTAAAATATTAATGTGAATTAATATAATATGGGTGAGAAAGTTCTAAATAACGAGGATCAAGCCAGATCTAATTTTAATCGTTGATTAGGGACTTAATCTTGGTCGTTGAATCATCAACACGAAAAGTATAAGAGAAGGCTTGAGGGTCAGTTGGAGACAAACCAAGACACCAAGAGAGATCAGTCAGTTCGAGTTTTTGGGGCAAGGTTTGCTGAGGAAATCGAACAAGTGATCAGTTGCAGTGAGGATCAGTTTGGCAGGAGACCGAAGAATACATATTAGAGAGGCAGCAGAGTGCCGGAAGAGGCAACGCAGAGCCTAGGAGGGTTGACACAAAGGCAATAAGGTTTGACGCAAAGGCCAAGGAGGCCAGCGCAGAGGATGCAAAGGGCCAAAGAGGCTGACGTAGAGGACGCAGAGAGCTTCAAAGGCTGCGTTGAGGTGATTCTGTGGGACAGACTGAGAGCTGATTGGCTAATGCTGAGCCAGAGAGGGTGACATAGTTTTGAATAGGGTGACGCAGTTCTAGAGTGCGTGGAGCATCTTTTGCTGTCTAGCACAAGGAAAAACCAGAGTCACTGTGGGATTGTTCATCCGATTGTTGATCAGCCGAAATATCTGTTTCCGGATAGAGGTATTGATGCCAAATATATTCTCTGAAGGGTGAGCCATTTCTAGCACCCTAGTTGTATTCAAAATCTGCTTAATAATAAAACCCTCTATATGTTGCACCAGTTTTCCCAAATTGGGTTTTTTCGGGGACGATTGTCCAAAAATAACAGTGTCCCTTGTGTTGTCTCAATTTGTTTCAGTTGTTGATCTGTATATTTGTATTCAATTGTGTTTACTTCGATTTTTATGTTATGAAAGAACTTGTTAATGTAAAGAACAAGTAGGAGGTAGTAAACTAGATATTGCAATAGGGGTTTCTGATGTGTTAGATTCATGAACTTTCACATGGTATCAGAGCGATTACAGATCAAGGAGGACTGAAGATACCAGCAGAAGATATCTGATGATTTGCAGCAGAGAAGGAGTTGTCCCAAGAGATAGGGTTGTTCCAAAGTTGAAGAGGCAAGAGGAGGAGTGACGCAGTGCTAAGAGGGTGACGCAGAGGCTCACGCAGAGCCTACGTCAGCATTTTGAGCCAAAAGAAAGGCCAACGTAGAGGCAGAACGGGGGGTAGATCAGGGCTACGCAGTGCCCGATCATCTTTCTTAGCCAGGAAGGATCGACGTTGAAGCCAGGAGGAGCTGATCCAACTCTCACTGTGATTGTGCAGAGCTAGAAAGGGCTCAAATTCTTCAGGTGCGGGGGCTTAAGGACGCTGTGCAGATTGTGATTTGAGGAGCTGGTGGGACACTGTTTATGTCTGTTCAAAATAGTGTCTAAGGAGACAGAACCAAGGTAGAGGGAAGCACTACCTCGATGGATTTTTAGCCAATAAATCCATATCCAAGTTGCAACAGCAAAGGAGGATTGGAGAGGAGTGATTAGACAGTTGGTAGAAGGATTTCCAAGAGGAAAGTCGAGACTCAGAGGGATTCTAGAAGAGGAGCAAATATGGCAGTAAACGGATTGAGGAATCATGACACGAGGCTTCCAATTTTGTCATCTGGAAGGCCAGGATCTTGGCAATCCTGGATAAACATAGCATCAAGGACTATGCCTTGAGAACCGTAGCTGTCCCAGTTGACCCTAATGCTAATGAGAAGTATAAGGAGGCCCAGTTGAAAGTGAAATGCATGATTCTAAACGAGGTCAAGGATCATGTCATACCACATATTGTTGAGAAGAACACAAAAAGAGAAATATGGGAGACCCAGACCACCTTGTACTAGGGCTCTTCCATGCAGGAGAAGATGCTATTAGAGAATCAGTTGAGGTCATATTAGATGCAGAAAGGAGAGGAGATAAATCACTTCCTCCTCCGGTTGCAAGGAATTCGCAACCAGCTTACTTCCGTAGGGTCTACACCAGATCCAGAGTTTATGGTCAGGAGTGCTCTGAATGCAGTCTCCAAGGACTGAGAGACGTTTGTCTAAAGAATTTTGGGCAGAGCAACTCTCCTCAGTTGGGAAGAGATGTGGGTAGCTCTTCGACAAGAAGAGATCAGTAGGTTGACCAAGGCAGGGAGTAGTGGTAAGGGAGTTCAAGTCAAGAAAGAGGAGGAGGAGGATGCGGCTCTAGCATCTGCAGGATAGTAAGGGAAGAGGAAGAAGAAGGACATCTCCAAGGTCAAGTGCTTCAACTATGGGGAGCTGGGACATTATGCATCTCACTGCCTCAGGAAGAAAGGCAAGGGAGAAGCTTTTGACTCAAAGGTAGCTCCAGCAAAGGCGGAGAAGGATGTTGAGACTGATGACGATTGTGCCATGAGTGTTCATGCACCTCTAGAAAAGAGGTGGGGTGATATCGAGTTGCAGTCAGGAGGACTAGATGCAGGAGCAGGATCCTTGAGGTACCCAAACTCTTGGATCACATCCGGCTACGGGAGACCTTAACTACAGTAGCATGATGACAAATGTTAGGTGATGAAAAGTATGGTGGAGCAGCAAGGCAGGGCTAGAGTGCATAAGTCTGTAGCAATGTAGCAGAGGTTGCAACAGTGCGAGAGGCACAAAGGTGTTTGCGGCAGCGCAGTGACAACAAAGGGAGCACAGGATAGCAGCAGAGGCAACTTTACCATCACGAGGCTTCCAGACTGAATGGGATGTCAGTGTTTGGGGAAAGTCAGTTACTTACTTCTCGATAACTGAGTTGCAGTGCAACAATTAGCAATGGCAGTGCTATGGGCAGCATGATGCAACATGTTGAGAGGGAGTTGCAGTACAAATGTGGCAGTGGTAATAGCAGTGTCATGGGCAGCAGTATAGGAAGCAGCAGTTCAGTGGATGTAAGGCAGCAGGCCAAGCATCAACACAGGTACCGATGTTGAGGATTAGTGTGATGGTTCTATGGTGAAGCATTACTAGAGCACATTCCTCGCTAAGAGGGAGTGTTGATTTTTGGTAGCACCAAATGTGCTCTAGCCATGAAAATTGGTGGTGAGGCTAAGGCACATGAGATATCCAAGACCCAGAAATTGTTTGGAGAAATTCCACCCGGATGGAGAGATATTAAAATAATTAATATTTTTAATGGGATTCCTAAGTCTAAACTTAGGAAAATATGGGTGAGAAAGTTCTAAATAACGAGGATCAAGCCAGATCTAATCTTAACCATTGATTAGGGACTTAATCTTAACCATTGAATCATCAACAGGAAAAGTATAAGAGGAGGCTTGAGGGTCAGTTGGAGACACACCAAGGCACCAAGAGAGATCAGTCAATTCGATTTTCTGGGGTGAGGTTTGTTGAGGAAATTGAACAAGTGATCAGTTGCAATGAGGGGCAGTTTGGCAGGAGGCCGAAGAATACATATCAGAGAGGCAGTGCAGATCCTAGGAGGGCTAACGTAGAGACAACAAGGGCTTACGCAGAGGCTAAGGAGGCTAGCGCAAAGGACGTAGAGGGCCAAAGAAGCTGACGCAAAGGCCGTAGAGGCTGACACAGAGGACACAAAGAGCTTTAGAGGTTGCGTTGAGGTGATTCTGTGGGACAGATTGAGAGCTGATTGGATGATGCTGGCCCAGAGAGGGTGACGCAGTCCCAAAGGAGTGCGTGAAGCATCTTTCGTTGTCTAGCACAAGGAATAGTCGAAGTCACTGAGGCATTGTTCATCCGGTTGCTGATCAGTCGAAATATCTGTTTCTGGATAAAGGTATTGCTTCCAAGGATATTCTTTGAAGGGTGATCCATTTTTGGCACCCTAGTTGCATTCAAAATCTGCTTAATAATAAAACCCTCTATATGTTGCATCAGTTTTCCCAAATTGGGTTTTTTTGGGGACGATTGTCCAAAAATAACGGTGTCCTTTGTGTTGTCTTAGTTTATTTTAGTAGTTGATATGTATATTTGTGAAGGCTGCAATTGTGTTTACTTCAATGTTTATGTTATTAAATAACTTGTTAATGTAAAAAACAAGTAGGAGATAGTAAACCAGATATTGCAGTAGCGGTTTTTTATGTGTTAGATTCAGAGATTTTCATAGAAACAGTGATACGTGGCACTCTGTACAAGTTCGCTCTACTGAACCAGTTTATAATCAAGACATTGTGGGAGATTGGGCATAACTCTTTCTTTAAGACTCCAATCTTGGTCTAACTTATTGGGTTCAAAAGAAGACTCATAGGGCTACTACAAGATGGAATTTAGATCTTGGAGATTCGCAATTATAGAGAAACAATAACTGCAATATCTAGCTCTTAAAAAACAAGAAAAATGTGTGTATTTTTTAAATTTTGAATTGATTCAAAGGGCGTAGTGAAGCATAGATATCATTGTTTGATTTCAAGATGCCTCGAAACAAAAACATTGACACACCTAGTAAGCAACCAGAAATCTCTCTATGACACATGAAGAAGAGGAAGAGGTGCAACAAGATATATCAAAATTACGGGACCAAGTGCAACAAATTTCTCTCTCACAAAGAGTAACCAAAAATGAAATGGAAGCTGTTGACTGCTGCGTGTCAACTACCCATAGCAGTACACCCCCTTTTTTCTTCGCAAAAAGGGACAATGCTTGATCGAGATGTTCGTGCCATTCGACAGTCATCGTCATTCTCCTGATCTTATTAAGTTGTAAACCCAGTGTGCATTTTGATGTAAATAATCTTAGCAGAGCTGAGTCATGTATGTAAATTGCCTAGGTGGACCTAATTTTCTAGTGATAATCTTCATTCCGGAAGGTTTTTCGTCTCACCGATCCACGATCAGCAGAGTTTTCCTTCAACCTGACCCCAAAGCCGGAATGAATTTTATCATTAGAGTCTTAGGAGAATCCTAGTGTGTTAATCTGCTAGATTATGTTTGGTCACAGAACTGGGTGGTCTAAGAGGGTCTGTCAAAGGGCTTTTCCCCCTTGAAGATGTAAAAATTGTAAAAGTCATGATGTAAAGTGTCTTGAGGGTTAGGAAAAATGTTAATCCCCTCATGCGTCTTAAGTCCTAGGTCCTAGGGAAGTTTTTCCAAAGGCTATGTTTGATGATC
>APFE030883460.1:48438-74048 GCA_000404065.3 Pinus taeda
TTAGTGGATTTGATATCATGCATTATAGACTTTATTTCAGATGCAAGAGCAAGAGGATCATTATTTGCAGTTCAAGAGTGAAGAGTTTAATCATGAGTTGGACGACTTCAAGTGCAGAATGTGAGTCATTAGAGTTCTTTCAGCTTTTGTAAAGCTTCAAAGGCAGTTGAATATGATGAAATGTGGCGACTCACCTCTTTATTTACAGATGTTGCGATTAATGCATAAGCTTTGTTGTTCTTGTTTTCCCAAATGGCGAGCTCTTTGTCTGAGGTAGGCTTTTCTGGGTCACTGTCTCCTTCTCCGACACACACTCCTTTCCACAACTCATTGAAGATGAGGGTGTGTTGTATCATCCGGGACCAATCAGGATAGTTCTCCTTGCCAGTGAGAACTATTCCCACCATAGAGATGATTGAATGCATTCTGTAAAAGATTACTTCTGCTAATAGAAAAAGTATTTTTGCTGATAAAAATACTTTATGCACTATGTTTCTTCAAATCCTTCCAATGTTTGATATCAATATTGAAGATACACTATATTGCTGCGCTCAAAATTTTTGAAGTTTAAGATGACGGCCAAATATTTGTACATCACCCGAAGCCAAGATAATCACAAGCTGAGAACTTGAACGGTGTGTATATTAAAGAAACCACAAGACCAAATATATGAACTTGTAATCTAAATTAACGGTGACATATCCCACACAATACATATCGGATGATATACTAACAACCTATCATTTATCAAAGGTTGTCTCTGGCATGTTGCAGACCCAACTTTCTCTTAAATGAATACTGAGGCTCGTCTAAAATCCCTTTAGTCCCCAATGACCAAATAAGGTAATCAGTTAAAAAAGCCCCAACAATGGATTTTTTTTATAACATTTGTGACTCCATGAAAAGAGAGCGCGTGAGAAAAGAAGCCACTATAAAGAGAACATTTTTCTCATGTGTTCTACGCTAAGACAAAACCATACCAGCGTGTTATACGAGCAACAATGGTATATATACCAGGGAGAGGAGAGGAGCCGAGGCGCAGAGCGGACTTGCGAAAGGATTTGAATCGAAATGGCCAACACACGGGTTGAAAAAAAAAGCAAGCTTACGGTCTACAAAACGAAGTGAATGCAGAGCTCAACGCAACATAAGAAGCACATACCGAATATCTGATTTCTCCAAATTTATCATTAACATACACGCTGCATTTTGACCAAACCTTACAACCAGTGCTAAATATCTGTTACACAACAGGACTTGCTGCTCTGTTTTAAGCTGTAACATTTCAAATTCAGTTTCGCCTGTTTTGCTACAATTCTATCAATTCTATATATTGTCAAAAAGGCGATAAGAAATGCGTAGCTCTCGACTTCATACAATCATCCCATTCATTCAAAATACTGAAGAATTTAGCTTGCAGAAAAAATATTTACCTCTGATACCATGTCAGAAAGTAGTGGACTGAGAGAAGAAGGCAGTGGACAGAGGATAGAGGAGTTACAAGGCACACTAAAAAAAGGAACCTAGGACCTGTGCTCTGATACCATGTTAGGCCAGGAGTAACTCCAGAAAAACTGATACGTATATTTCATTAGGTAGCTATTGTTATATACACATGAATGTGACTGATCAGTTCATCTTCTTGATGACTGTTCACATTCCAGAAGATTAGGTGTCAACAAAAACACTCTTCATGGCGGATCTTAGTTTTATAGGGAAAGATGATAGCCCTACTATTGAAGAATTCATACAGAGACAAAAGTTCACATTTGGGACACTTTGGAAGGTTTCAGTGGGGCTTAGTATGAAAGATGACACTGCCACATGGTGGTTCTCACTTGACCAAACTTTCAGAACCAAACTGTCAGATGAATAATTGGAAAGAGTCCTTTTAGACAAATGGTCTCATGCTAGAAAACAAGAGAATGAGATATGTAAGGGGTTATTTCCTACTGGTATATCCTTATTGCATGTTCATGGATTCATTCAGAACGAGAAGATTGTTGTATCCATAAATCCTAGTTGCAAGCAAAATCTCATAAATGTTAATTTGGCAAAAAAATTACAAGTGCCAGCAAAACAAAGGGAGCACACACAGGTTAATAATGAGGAGGTGCAAGTTTATAAAGATTTGAAGATTTCTATGGATAAGTATGTATTGCATTCTGATTTGTATGTTTCAGATATGGCTAATGTGGATGTTGTTTTGGGATACCCCTGGATGGAATCAATGGGTACTATCAATATTAATGTGCAGAAGAAATTCCTGAAGCTTTGGTATAGAAAGAAGAAAATTACATTACGGGATATTTCCATCAATAAACAGGTAGAGTCCACGGAGGCTGAAGCAGAAGATGTTCCCAAGACTGACATATCAGATGATGAGCCATTGAGGGTTGACAATCAAACACAGACATCAAACCAGGTACCAGAAAAACAGGTAAGCTCCAAGGAGGTTGAAGCAGAAAATGTTACAGGTACAGATACATCAGATGCAAACTCAGTGGTTGAAGTAATATTGGAAGATAAGAAACAACAACAGGCACCACAACATGTACCAGATACCAATCAGGATCCATTAGGTGGTAAATTAAAGAAAGATCCACTATTGGTTAAAACTTCAGCATATCACCACCCACATCCCCCAACAAGAAAACAACCAACAAGATGGCAACAAATTAGCTACAAGGACAATAACCCCCACATGGCATATAGAGAGGGGCGACGATCCATCTACTATACATCAAGACAGAAGAGCTACGAGAATCAACTTCCATCTCAAGTGAGTGAAGCACCAGCTAGATCAAGGATTCACCTTTCTCTTGGATGGATAGATGCACGTGCATGATACCAGTGGACTACTCTTTTGAGTAGATCTTATTATTTGTGTTCTTCCCTTGTTTTGGGGATGAAACATGTTAAAGGGGTGGAATGTAGTATACCTAGGGGGGATAATATTGGGTACAAAGGGAGGTACCCAAGGGAATAATGTAATAATGGGATGGGCCATAGTAATAAATAAGGTGGTTAATCCATATCATGTAAGGAACCACAAGTAGTTAGCAATAATGTAATAAGCCCATGGTATTAGGTAGATGGTATTGAGGGAACCATGGTAATGACCCATGGTATTGTATGTATGAGGCCTATATAGAGGCTAGAGAGTCCCCATTGAGAGATGTGAAGGATTATTGTATGAACAGACATATGGCTTGTGGAGTGTTCTCCTTCCTTAAGGAGTGAATGTATGGTGTTGCCCTACCTTAAGAGTTTGATCAATAGAGAAGCATTTCTATCTATTCAAATCTTGTTATTTCTGAGTTTATTTGCATTGTCTTATATTTTCATATCAGATCCATAATATTTTCATATCAGATCCATAACAGAACACACTGTGAATCCAGCGCTTTGAAGGTAGCTCCAACTCATAGGCCACCTCAACTATCCTCTTGACCACCTAGTAAGGCCCGTAGAAGTGTGGCGCAATTTTTTTGCACCGTTCTGCTTGAGTGAAGACTGTCTGTATGGCTGCAAGTGTAGGTAGACCATGTTTCCTACTTCGAACTATCTCTCCACCCTGTGCTTATCAACATATATCTTTTGTTGATTTTGGGCCACCTACAAATGGTTCTTGAGAGCCCAAAGAATCTCCTAGCTCTCTTGAACCCAGTCCATGGCCCCTGGGGCCCTGCTCTCTCCAAACACCATGTCAGAAAAGTAAGAGCATCATACCCCTAAAGTGCTAGGAAAGGGGACATACAAATGGACATATGATAAGTTGTGTTGTAGCAGAACTCCCCAAGATGTAGCCACTTGACCCATGCTCTCTACTACCCAGTCACATAGTTGTCCAAGTAGCCTTCCAACCATTTGTTCACAATATTTATCTATCCATCAATGTGGGGATGATATCTAGTGCTCGGTGTAAGCTCTATCCCCACTAGCTGAAACCACTCCTACCAAAAACCCCCCATAAATCTGTTTTCCCTGACACTCACAATGGTCTTGGGTAGACCATGCAACCGAAAAACCTCTTGAAAGAACAACTCAACCACCTGGGAGACTAAAGATCTGGATGAAATAGAAAGAAGTGGGCAAACTTGGTCAATCTTTTGACCACCACATAGATGCAATCCCGCCCCTGCGTAGATGGAAGCCTGGTGATGAAGTCCATGGATACACTCTCCCACTTCCTCTGTGGAATGGGAAGCGGTTGTAGCAAACCAACCAGGTGGGTTAGCTCCACCTTGTTTCTCTGCCAATCCATGCACTCCCTCACGTGCTTCAAAACATCTCCCTTGAGTCCCCACCAACAAAATCTCTCCTGACAACACAGTATGTCTTGAGGAAGCCTGGGTGCCCTGTTAGTGGAGAATCATGGGTTGCCTGCATGATCCTCTTCTTCAGCAGAGATCCTGGCACCAGATAGATCCGGTCCTTGTAGTAAATCACATCGTCCATCACCCAAAATCGTTCATCCCTGTGTGTGCCATCCAAAATATCACAAGCCTGCCTATCTTTGGAGTACTCAACCAATAGTTGAGCCTTCCAATCCTGCGTGACATCCATCAAAGACAACGTTGTTGGTCTTTTAGAGAGGGCATCTTCTACCACATTGTGTTTTCCCTTCACATACTCAATCTCAAAGTCGTAAGCCTAGAGTTTACTCACCCATTTTTTCTACCTCTCCTCTAATGACTGTTGCTCAAGGAGGAATCAAACACTGTTGTGATCAATCTTCACTTTGAACTAGCTGCCCACAAGATACTGTCTGAATTTGGCCAGTGCCTGCATCACTGCCAACATCTTCTTGTCGTACACTGAGTACAACCACTCATGAGGCAGTAGTTTCCTGCTCTCAAACGCTATAGGATGGCCCCCCCATGTCAAAACGTCCCCAACCCCTTCACTAGAGGCATCACACTCCAGCACAAAGGGTTGTGTGAAATTCAGCAAGGCTAAGTCCGGGTCGCTGCTCATGACCCTCTTAAGGCACTCAAAAGCCTCCTCTGCCACCTGTGTTCACTCAAAAGCTCCCCTCTTCGGCAAATCCGTAAGAAGTGTTGCAAGCTATGAGAATACTCTCACAAATATCCTGTAATATATACAAATGCCCAAGAACTCCCTCAACTAGTCACGTTCCTTGGTGTGGCCCAATCCAGTATATCCCGAATCTTCCCCTGATGCACCATCACTCCATCTTCCCCAATTACATGCCCTAGGTACAACATCTCCATTAGTCCAAACTCACATTTGGACATCTTCGCATACAACTTCTACTCCTCAAGTATGCGAAGAACTTCCTCCAAATGCTGAAGGTGCTCCTCCCATATCCTACTGTAAATGAGTATGTCATCGAAGAAAACCAGGAAAAAGCGTCTCAGCTTCCCACGGAACACATGGTTCATACAAGACTAGAATGTAGATGGAGTGTTGGTTAGGCCAAAGGGCATCACCAAGAACTTGAAATGTCCATAATGGCAGCGAAAAGCAGCCTTCAGGACATCATGCTCCCTCGTGCGGATCTGGTGATACCCCGAACATAGATCTATATTAGAGAAGTATTTAACTCCTCTAAGCTCTTCCATCAACTCATCTATGCGTGGAATGGGGTATATCTTCTTCAAGGTCTTCTTATTGAGAGCCCAGTAGTCAATACACATTCGCAACATCCCATCTTTATTCTTCACCAACACCACGAAAGAAGCAAATGGACTCGAGTTAGGCGTAATGTGTCCCAATCTCAAAAACTCCTAAACGGCCTGCTCTATCTCATCCTTATAGGCCTTTAGGTGCCTACAAGGGGTGGTGATGACTATGTTCACCCCCTCCTCCATCTCAATGGTGTACTCAAATCCACGATTTGGTGGTCTACCTGGTGGAACATCCCCAAACACCCCCTGGTGCCTCTCTAATAAGCCTAGTATATCTGGGTGTGTAGCCTGCGCCTGTGTCCCTCTCTCAAAAATCCACAACTCAACTACCCACTCCATAGCTCCATGTCGTAAATTTGCCTCCATCTGGTGGGCTGCAACTTTCTAAGGGGGATAAGAGTGCATTCTCCCTAACAATACAAGCTTCTCATCTGGCCCCTTGAACTCCATCTCTAGCTTCTGCTAATCAATAGTGACCTTCCTCAATGCGTACAAACACTAGACACCCAACACCACATTGGTATATAGGACATCAACCATGAAGAAATGATCAGTGAGTGAGTAGTTCCCCATCTTCTAGGTCAGCTCGGGGACATACTTAGTACACTGCATGGTCCAGTCTCCGGGTACCAAAGTTGAGAACCCCTCAAATGTAGATGTCTGGATGCCCCTACGCTCCACCATCTGGGCATCAATGAAATTATGGGTGGCCCCACTGTCAACCAGGACTGGCACACGTTGCCCTTGTATGGTCCCCCTAATCCTGAGTGTCAAATACTTAGTCACAACCCGAAGTGAAGCAAGGACTCCCCCAATTGGGGCAAACGATCCTCCTCTAGGTGGTGGTGGTGGCCCTCCTGATGATGGTCCTCCCTCATCTCCTGGCTCCTCTACCGTCTCGGCCTCCTCCTCCTTAGGCTCTCTATCTGAGAACACCTCAATGAAATGGGCCTTGCCCTTGCTGCACTTATGCCCCGGTGCCTAAGGCTCCTGGAACGTGAAACACAACCTCCTCCTCCTAAGGTCGCTTCATGTGTCATCATCCAACTCGCCACGTCCTCCATCTTTCTGTGGTGGCCTCACATCTCAATTCCCCTATGGGGCTGTGGGTCTCGTGGGAACAAAGGCTCGGTTCTTGGGCACTACATCAATCATGTCCCAGGTCCTGGAAATGGCATCCTAAAGTGATGTGGGCTTGTAAGCCCTCACCCAGCCACACAGAGGCTCAGCAAGCCCCTCCACAAATAGCATGATCAGTCGTGCCTCCGAAATATCTGTCACCGTCACTGCAAGTCTCTGGAACTTCGTAATGTAGACCTCTGCGTTGTCAGTCTGTCTCAAGTAGGCTAGCTCTCTGAAATGTAGCTCCAAATCCTTCCTCTCAAATCTCTCCAACAACCTCCTAGTGAACTCCGTGTAAGTGGTGATATGAATGTGCCCCAACATGATCAATCTGTGATACCACCACTCTTGTGCACCGCCTTCCATGTGAAGGGTAGAGAAACGTGGTGGGCTCCAGTATTGCAGCAATAATGCTGAAACTCCTGGGACTCCCTTCTTTACTTTTATCAACCCGGTAGTTCGTAACAAACTTGGAAGCGACGGTGCTATATGCATAAGTACTAGCTCTTGTGCAGGCTGTCACTTGATTAGTTGGCACAAGTCCACTAAGACCTTAGGCCAACTTCTATGAGCTCTTAGAAGAAGCTTTTAACTATGATGGATGAAAGCTAACTCAACAGAGGCTAATCTACTTACAAAAAGAAGCGGAAAGCTGAAAGGAAATGCGAACCCTAGTAAACCCTAGTTTTACCGACTAACCCTACTGGTGCAAGAAAATGGATGAAAGCTGCAGAAATGGATGCCATTGACTCTTGGAAAGGTAAAATGCATGTTACTAAGCTACTTCTGAAGCGAAATCTGAAAAGGAACATCTTTTTGTATTTTTGAGTAATCTTGTAGAATTATTATGCATGTGCTTTAACTATTTTTTATTGTGCAGAGGTTGATTGGCGAAAGGAAATGGGGTAGGCGCTTGTAGGAGGTTGGGAAGGTGAGAAGAGGGCCTAAGGGGTCCCTAGCACCCTTCCAGAGAGTTTCACAGCGATCAGATATCGAAAAACTGCTCACGTGATCTTCTACAAGAAGTCTACAGGGGTTCTACAGGATGTTTCGAAAGAGGATTTTGGAGGGTTGATGGTGGAAGAATGGTGGAAAAGTGGAAATGGAGGTTGGATGAGGATGTGAAGGGGTCTAGGACCTGGTGAATGAAGCTGAGGAGTGATTAAGGTGATTGGATTCGTTCAAGGATGGAGGAAGCAATGCTGCACAAGAGTGTAGAGATTAGCGCAAAGTGAGAAAATGTGGCAAATGAAGGGAAAGAATCTGAGTTAGGGGGTGGAGTAGGTTGTATTGATGGAGGAAGGGTAGGCAGGGAGGTATCACAAGTGTTCTGCACACTATTTTCCAAAACTGGTCAAACAAAGACTAGGAAAACCAAAGATCTAACTATTCTGACCTAATTTGACCTAAAAACCAGAAATCATGATGAACAGAAGTTGATTGGTAGAAAATCATGTAAGATAACTATGAAAACTAAACAAGAACATATCTAAATAGCAGAAATCATTCTATGAATGAAGAAAAAACACATAAAAGTACACAAAGGAGGTACTGGCACTTGGGTTGGGCCCAACCCCAAGCGCTGTAAGAGAAGCTCAGAGCTGATGCAAAGTGAAACTGATCTCCATTACTCAAAAAATAACCATGTCACAAAAATGTTTACAGCGAAAGCTCGAAAATGAGCTGAAAGGCAGAGCAATGCTAAAATGCGAAATACAAATGTTCAAGAGCTAAAATACGAAGGCTGGAAGCCTTCCTACTTATGCACCACGAGGACCTCCAACAGCCCTCCTTAACTCGAGGGGCTTGGCTGCTCAAAACTGCAAGTAATCAGCCACTTCACAAACGCTGCTCGGCTGCCCTTGGAAATCATCTTTGGTGGGCTGCTGAACTCCGAGTTGATGGCGGAGAACTCGAGGAAGGGGCCATTTAGTGCAGGAGACACCCTTCCTACTAATCCTCAGCCTTGTTCCCTTGTATTTGGCTATCAACTGACTCATAAATGCTTGACCTTGGTCCAAAAGATGTCCAAAAATCTGCAATAAGCACGTATTAGACTTCATGGTCAAGTGACTATTCTCTTTCATTCAATTAACATAAATATACTCAAAAGCATGCATAAAATATGAAGAATGGTGGATTAATCGAGAATAATAGGTAAAATGAGCCCAATAAGTTACCCATTTTTGAGGCTCATCATCACCCCCTTGCTAAATGGGTTGCTCATCCTCTGAGCAACTAATCCAGCTCATCATCTTTGATTGCTTTCACTGCCTCTCTCACATCCGAGGCTTCCGAGGTGATGTCCTCTTCTCGGTCATGAAACCTTGCTTTTCTCTCTACTTCCTCCCACTGCCTGTGCTCCTCTTATTCTTTGATCCCTTCCAGCAGTCCTAAAAGCAAGGGAGGACTAAACTTTAGGCCGATCCAGTTGGCCTGCAGATTTTGCATTGACTGTTTATAGAGTGGTACTCTTGCCAAGGCCTCCCTCATCCTTGTTGGGGAGTGGTATTCTCTTATTTTCAGACTGTGGGACAGTGTGTTCCATCTCCTTATGCAAGCATGAATGCAGTTATCCCCCAACAGTCTTTTCATGTCCTCAAAGTGAGCAATGGCCTGAGCTTGTTTTTCAATGTAATCTGGGAGAATCTGAGGGTTGTTGGCCAGGTGCTGATGGAAATATATTAAAGTTGAGGGATCCTCTGGTTCTGCCCTGAACATGAGTGGCTCACTTAGCTCCTTGTTCATAATATTCTGAATCTCTGCTGCCCTCTTTTCCTCATGATTTAACCAAGAGGCCATGGCCATAAGTTGCACATCTCCCAATGCAGCATTGGGGTCCCACAGATTCATGTTTGGAAGGGCCAAGTTGTGTAAATAGAATTCTGATAGCTTGGCCTTATCTTCTGCTGAGCTACTGTCACACAAAGCCATGAATTGATGGTAATTCTGAAATGGAATGATGCCCCTTTGGGCCAAGGTGTTAATTTGGAATTGCAACCATTGATCTTTAAGATATAAGGCATATGACTTAGCAGGTTGCCTACATTGTAAGGCTTCTTTCTCTTGCACCTGTTGCTTTAGAAACTATATTTCCTCTACTGCCTGTGACTCCTTCTTCTATAGCAGTTTTCTTAACGCCTCAACCTCAGCCTGCAGCTTGTCCTCTCTCTTTTGTTCATTAGATGTTTCCTTGTCTGCTGGAGGCCCTTCTTACTGCTGTTGTTCTCCCAAAATGGAGGGCCTATCTTCCTTATGACTTCACTGTTGCTGTAACTGTTGTTTCAGCAGCTCATTCTCCTCCTGTAGTTTTGCCCTTCGATTGCTTTCCACATGCCTCACCATGGCCAATTCTTTTCTTGATTCCTTGAGTTGTTCTTCCAGGTGGCCTATGTCTGCCACACCCTTGGATTTGGCAATCCTCATCCAAGTGTGAGTCCTAACCCTTTCTTGTTCTAGTGCAAAGAAGAGTGGCACCACAAATTTTTGGGGAATAATCTTCCCGGCTTCTAACAGGTTGTAGTATGAGCCCAAGCTAGGCTGAGGGCTTGGTTCTAGTATCTCCTCGATCTTTTCTTCTCCCTGTGATTGTTTGGCCGCCTTTTCCTCCAATTTCTCGGTCTCTTTTAACTTAGCTAGAGTTTCCTGTAGAGATGTCTCAGCTTCCTGTAGAGCTGTCTTTTAGTCCATCATCTTAATTTTCTCTCTCCAGGTGGAGGTTTTTGGGCTTTCTCGTTCATAGGTGATAGATATCTTTGAAGGAGACTCTTCTTTTGGTTTAGTTGTTGTGTCCTCAATGACAACTAGCTCCTTTGACTGTAGCTGGGGTCAGCCCACTTTGATCCTTGTGCTTCTCCTTGCTTTAAAGTACATGGAGGTTTGCCTCTTTCTCTTCCCTTTTTTTTTGGAGGTGTGCTTAAGGCAGCAAGCACAGCTGCTGCCTCCCTTGCCAATATCTCAAGTGATTTCTCTTCTTGCTGTTCTTTTTCCTTGCTTCCTGTAGAAATCCCTATGTCAACTATTTCTGTCTGTGTTGCTGAGATCTCAGGGCGTGTCTTTTCCTTTTGTTTCTGTGTGCTTGCTTTGGTTGTGGTAGTCTTCATTTGGGCTTTTTCGGCCTTCTCTGTTCTACTCTGCATCCTCTTTTCTCTTGGTGTTTTTGTTGTTATTTCTTCCTCTGTTTTAGGCTCAGCAATCTGGCCCATTTCCCCTTTTTCTTTCTGTTCTTTCTGTGCTTGAATGTCCTGTGTTCCTTCACCATTGGTTTTCTCACCTTCTTCAGTGTGTTCTCCCTCCTCACTGCTGGATGAGGTGATGTCTTCGGCCATAATTCTGATATTGTCATCCCTGGACATGTTTCTAAATATTTCCCAAGATATGGAGACAATGTAGGTGTGTAAAGCATCTTCCACCAATAATTTGATGAGCCCATGATGGGCCAACTGATCTGGGATCCCTTCATTTAACTTTGTACCACATTCAATTTGTGACTGAAGAAGAAAATAGGGGATGCTCAGTTTCTTGGCTGGAGGCAACTCAATTCCATGCCTTAGTTCACACAACAACCTGAAATGATAACCATAGATGATGCTAAACCTCCCTTCACATGTAATGTACTTCATAATTTGGAAACTGACTTCACTCCAGAGAGGAGGCAAGCTGGTCCTTCTAACCCCGTTTTTGTCTTCTACAGGATGCTCCTCGGGCAGAAAGAATGTTTTCTTAGCAACTTGGCCCAATGACCTCTTCTTTGCTCCAAGGGAGCCCCAATGGTAGACCAGTAACTTGACTGATGAGCTCAGGGGTAAGTTCTAGGGTGAAACCCCTAAAACTAACTGTGGCATGTGTCTTTGATTGTGGTCTCAGGGATATTAAAAACTCCTCAGTTATCTCCTCGTCATGACCCTGAATTTTGTCAAAGAAGGATATCCAATTTGCTCGGGTGAAAAGGTCCACCACCTCAGGATGCTCGTGCAGTTTACTAGGGTCCGAGGGTTCTTTCCTTATGAATCCTCCTAGCATGGTGAGAGTGCTCTTTTTATGCTTTAATCAGAAAAGGAAATGATTTTTATGGTTTCCTCTGAACCTAAGAAGGAATTTCTCGTGTGTCCAATATCAACTAGCAACAATTCCCTGGTTTTAAGACTGCTTTCACCCAGAATTCGACTGTCTGTTTATGAAAGGAAGAATCTTGTTTTTACAGATAGAGCACAAGGATCAGGTTCTCTTCTCAGCGCACAGACAGATATGCAAATTCAATTTTTTTTACACACACAGGCTGGCCTCCACGGCTGCATATATCTTCCTTACAGGAGAATTTAAAAAAAAAAACGTGGATATTTTTGATGTAGAAAGAGTGGGGAAACTCAGTGCAATATGCAGGCAAACTTTTTACTTCCAATACACAGGCAAACTTTTCCTCTGATTTTCCAATCTGATACCGTTCAATTCACCAACTTGCACAAACACATCATGCATAGAGGAGTTTTTTCGAGCCTACCTCGTTTGGAGCTCCAAATTCGACGAAAAATCCTAGGTTTTCCCCCTCCGAAAAGCTGTACAGCCTTTCCTGTAGAACCCTTCCTGTAGAAAGCCCCCGGTTCCTATAGAATGACACTGTGCTTCTGAGTGAGCCCGATATGCGGGAGATTTTCGAAAATAGGAAAAAAAACTAGTGGAGGACTACTGGTTAACAGTTTTTGGAAGCGGTGGATGCGTACTCCAGTCGAGGACGTTGTGAGTGCAGAATGAACAGAGGGTGGTGCATGTTTCAGTCGAGCATCTCTTAACTGTGGCGTGATTCGTGGTGAGGGGATGAGGTGGCCGAACTGGACCATTGGTTCGATGTCACAGCCATAATTTCTCTGCGTGTTTCTGACCGCCATCACCTCCCCTCTGCCGTTATCCGCCGCCACCACTACCAGTCTCGACGATTTCTCCCTGAATGGACACTCCACACGTGCTGGCTGCACATCTCGTTGGCAATTTTGAATGTAACAGGGCTCGTTTGGATCCCACGAGGATATGTAACTGGCCGAGGGTGGCGAGTTGATTGGCCATTGATTCCACTCAATCCGAACCATTCCCATAGGCATGCAGATTTTAAAATATAATTTATGTAATTGATGAATGAGTTTAGGCACTTACCTGCGTGGTCACGGCCGCGTTATGCAAACTTCAGGTTTTGGAACCACTCCTTCGTTTGTTGTTGCTTCATGCACAAGTTTTGGAACCCATTCCTTCGTTTGTTGTTGTTGCATGCATAGGTTTTGGAACCCATTCCTTCGTTTGTTGTTGCTGCATGCACACTGCATGCTTGGCTTCGGCTGCCACTGATACTCTTACATTCAATAAGAACCCTTTGCATGTCTCTTTTTCCATTCTTGGCTGTCCCTGTCCCCAGAGTATGTCTTCCAGAGGGATCAGCTGCTACAGGATTCCTGTCAGATGTCCTATAGCTGCTTCCCCTCCTGGAATGCAAGCTAGAATGAGCAGAGCTATACTGCTAACGAGGGGTTCGGCTGATTAGGAGTCCAGATGGAGATTGACAGGTATGGTGAGGGAGAAACTGCTGCTTGATTTGTCACTAGAAGTTTTTGCTGGCAGTATGAAGAAAACAGGATTTTTTTGTGTGTCACTGTGCAGGAACAAATAAAAAGATGAGTGCAACAGAGGTGTAAAGAGATGGAAGAGGGTGACATATGGCGATGGACGGAAACAGGGATGTTTGCAGGCCTCATAGGCAGATTCCCAACCTTTAGATTCTTTTTCGAGATCAATTTTGGCCTGTCTGTAGGTTCAACAGGATCTTCCTATAGAAGACACAAAACTTCCTGTAGAAGACACAAAACTTCCTGTAGAAGGGGAAATCTTAACCCAAATGAAATCAAATCTTAGGAAAGGGTAGTGGTCATGGAGGAATTGTTTGTGAGGGATGCTTGCAGCCTAGTGCTGACCTCTGTCCTTATTTTGTGTGATCCTCCTAACCTGCAATGTCCTCCCTACAACTTGCAATTATTCAACAGAGATTAGGTCTATTTTCTATTTTTTTTTTTTTGAGAGACCGCTGGGGTGCCTCCAGGAGGTTTTCATCCTCACTGTCTGCCCTAGGCGCCTCTAAGAGGTTTTCATCCAAGGATCTTTTTTTTTTTTAAATTATTATTATGCTCAAGGTGTGGGTGGAGTGGAGACAGGGCCCTGCTCCACTACTAACACTGATTTATCCAAAGTTTCAATAAACTCCTGCTTAGAAAGGGGCTTCCTGTAGATTTTCAATCGATGCCCATTGACGAGCATGGGGATGGCTTCTTCATCAATCGTCCTGATAAGGACTGGACCATTGTCGTTGGATTTCTCCACTGTACATGGTCCCAGCCACCTTGTCCCCAGCTTCCCTTTGAAATCCTTGTATCTCGAGTCATATAACAGCGCCCAATCTCGTGGCTGAAATTGCTTTTCGTTAAGGTGCCAGTCATGCCATATCTTTCTCTGGAGTTGGACGACTTCTGAGTGGAGGGCCTGCATTCTCTATTCATCTAATCCATTCAGCTGTAGTAATCTTTCCTGTTGTGCATGGCTGAGATCTAGGTCCAGCTAAGCTGCCAACCTCAATGTGTTGTACTCGAATTCTATGGACAACAAAGCCTTCTTCCCGTAGACTAGCTCATAAGGTGTGAAACCTGTTGTAGTTTTCCAAGTGGTGTTGTAGGCCCAGGTGCCTCAACCAAGCGATCTGCCCAATCTTTTTCTGCTGCTGCTCCCCACTTTAGTAAAATCTCTTCCAAAGCTCTATTAGTGACTTCCACCTGCCCATTTGCTTGCGGATGATAAGAGGTGGAAGTTCTGTGCTTATCTTGTGAGAGCGAGCAGGTCTTCAATCAGGTTAGAGGTAAACTGACTTCCTTGATCTGTGACTAATTCTCTTGGGTAGCCAAACTTGTAGAAAATATTTTCCCTCAAAACTTAGCCACTTTTTCTTTTGTCGCTGCCTTGATTGCCTTTGTCTCTGCCCACTTGTCAGGTAGTCCGTGCACAACAATGATGTAAAGCTTCTGTTTTGAAGGAGGGTTGTAGGAACCCACAAAGTTCCATGCCCCACTTCTCAAATGGCTCAAAAGTCACTTGAGGTTGGAGGGGCATTTCATCCCTCGGAGTCGGTTTCCCCATCCTTTGACATCAGTCACATTGCCTGATGTATCTTCTGACATCTTGATGAAGAGTGGGCCAATAGTAACCTACCTGTAGAATTTTGAAGGCGGTCCTTTTTGCTGCAAAGTGGCCTCCACAGGGTCCATCATGACAGGTTAGGAGGATGTCAAAAACTTCCTCCTCCCTAACACAACGCCTCAAGATCTGATCTGGGCCAAGTTTAAACAAGTTGCCCCCAATCCAAGTGAAGGGGGCACTTTTCCTCACGATTTTGCTCTTCTCTTTTGAGGATAGGTGTGGAGGGAACTGTGCTGAAACCAAGTAGTTTGCTATATCAGCAAACCATGGAGAGAGCACTGAAATAGCAAACAGGTGTTCATCTGGAATTTGGTCATCCACCGTCCCTTCTTCACCTGCAAGCAAATCTAGTCTAGAAAGAAAATCAGCAACAACATTTTCCTTACCTGGCTTGTCAACAATGGTTAAGTCAAATTGCTGCAATAAAAGTAGCCATCTAATGATACAAGCATTTACATCAGGTTTATTCATCAAATACCTAATCGTAGCATGATCAATGTGTACGAATGTTTGGTAACTAGTGATGTAATGTCTAAACTTGTTTAGGGAATGGACTACAGCTAGGAGCTCTTTCTTGGTTACAGTATAGTTTAATTCTGCCTTGGACAGGTTTTTGCTGACAAAATATATGGCATATGGTAGCTTCTCTTCAACTTGTCCTAAAGTTGCCCCTATGGCTTTGTTCGAGGCATCAGTGTGGATGTGGAAAGGTAGGGCCCAGTTTGGACCTCTCAAGATTGGGGCAGTTACCAGCTTATCTTTCAATTCATCCAGAGCCTCTTGACAGTTGTCAGTCCATATAAACTCAACATCTTTCTCCAAAAAACCAAACAATGGAGAGGCTAGCTTACTGAAATCTTTAATGAATCTTCTATAATATTCTGCTAAGCCTAGAAAACTCCGAACATCTCTTACCTTTTGAGGAGGTGGAACCCTTTGGATGATAGCAATTTTGTTGGGATCCACCTGTAATCCTTGCTGAGAAATTATATGACCTAGCATGGTCCCTTTAGTCATCAGAAATTCACATTTTTCAGGACTGAGGGACAGGTTCATTTCAATACACTTGGTTAAAACTTTTCCCAGGTTAGTCAATGCTTCTTGGAAGTTGGACCCATAAGGAGTAAAGTCATCCATATAGATTTCCACCGAATCATGAACCAACTCAGCAAATATGCTCAGTACTGCTCTCTGGAAAGTGGCAGGAGCATTGCATAGCCCAAAGGGAAGGACCCAGTAGGCAAAGGTACCCCATGGACAAGTGAAAGTGGTCTTATCTTGGTCTTCAGAGCTAATTTGGATCTAATTATACCCGCTAACCCATCTAGGAAAGAAAATAAATTCTTCCCTGCCAGCCCATCTAACACTTGATCTATGAAAGGCAAAGGGAAATGGTCCTTCTTGGTGGCTTGTTAAGTTCTCGATAATCTACACAAATTCTCCACTTCCCGTTTTTCTTGGGCACAAGCACCAAAGGAGAAACCCACTCGCTGTCAAAGATGGGGTAGATGAATCCTGCATCCAACAACGTTTGCAATTCTTCTTTGACAATATCCTTAAGGGCTGGATTCATTCTTCTCTGAGGCTGCCTGACTGGTTTACAATCTTCTTTAATGTAAATGTGATGGGTACAGACCGAAGGGTGGACTCCTTTCATCTCCTTATAGCTCCAAGCGAAAGCATCCAAATGGTGGTTCAATAAGCTACATAGCTCCTTCTCCTGAGAGGGGGATAGGGATGAGCTGATCTTCAAGGTTCTTTCAGGGCCAAATTCCACATTCTTAACTCTGGGAGAGGTCGGATCAACCACACAAAGGTCCACTAAAGCGCTGGCTTGGGTACCTTCTACCAACTCCTGTAATGGCAGCACACTGAGAGGTGGATTTTGAATCAAATTCTCAATCAGGTCATCCTCGGTTTGAGGACCTCCCTGGGTGGCTTCCACTATGCACACTGGTGCAGAGTAGACTTCATCCTCATCTCCCTCCTCCAACCAGAGAGGTAAGTCATGTTCTAGCAGAGGTTAGGTAGGAGGATATAGGACTAACTGTTTGGACATAGGCTCATTCTTGATGGTCATGCTTCCAGCTCGACAACTGATGTAAGCATCCGCAGTAGCTAACTAAGGCCTTCCCAAAATGAGGGGGTATCTAGTGAGTTTTGCCTTTGGCTGAAGGACCAAGAAATCCGCAGGGTACTCCCAAGAATCAACAGAGACCATGACATCTTCCACAATCCCTTCGGAAGTCACGGTGGAGCGGTCTACTAACTGCAGTACTGTCGAGGTCTTTCTTAGGGAACTCTGAAGGTTAAGTTTGAGCATAGTGTCCTTGGTCATCACATTAATGGCAACCCCTATATCAATCAAGTTGTGGGGGATTATGGTGCCATTGATGTGGACATCAACTACAGGACTCCCAGGGTCCAAATATTTTGGACAGATTACTTGTCCCAACATTAGATCGGACAGCTGTCCTATGACATTGATAGTTGGGGCATCTCTCTTGCACCTGCCTGGGTGCCTGAAACACTTCTCCTTGATCAATTTGTTGTAGATTGGTACATCTTTTATGGCCTAGAGAAGTGGTATTTTTACACTCAACTGTTTAAGTTCTCCCAGAAGTTCAGTCTCCTCTAGGTTTGGTTGCGTGGTTGCCGTTAGTCTCTGAGGAAAGGGTGGAATGGCTTTGGGTTCACTTTCCTGTTTCTCTTCTTCATTCTCCAGAGGAGGAGGTTGGCGATCTGGAAGGACCTTCCCAGATTGTAGGTTGATCTCCTGAATCTCCACAGCATAGGTAGGGCATGTTGTCTCTCTAGTATATACCTGTTGGGCCTGTCTATTGTTGGGGTTCGGGTTCGGTTGAGCAAGCATATGGGGTTGTCTTGGAGGAGCAAGAGGTAATGGTTGTGGTTGAGCAGGTGGTGGAGGCAAAATAGCGGGAGGAGATTTGTATTGGGGCCTCCACCCCGGCTGAGGTGCATTCCACTGAGTTTGTGGCTGAACATGAGAATGAAACAAATGAGCAGCAGGTTGAGTATGGTATTGAGATGGATAAGACCAAGGAGGTGGTGCAGACCAGGAAGGATGAGCAAGGGGACCCCAAGAAGGTATGTGAGCAGATTGGTTGGGGTTGTAATAAGTTTGGGATGTCCCTTGCATCTCTTGTTGGTAAGGTCTTGATCCATGCGGCCTCCTTTGGTTGAGGAAGTAGAGTGGTTCAGTGGCTCCTTCAGCCCCTTGGTATATAGCTTTAAGTCCGAGTAATGTGGGGCACTTGTTTGTAGGGTGGTCTTCCTCACAAACGAAACATATCTCTACTGAGTGCAATGGACACTCGTTCTTAGGATGCTTCCTTGTACATCTGGGACAAAAGATGGCCAAAGCCCTCTCAGCTTCCTCTTTCTTCTGTTGGATTCGGAAAGTATCCAGTTGCATGGCAATGGTCTGTCTCACCTCACTTTTAAGGTCTTCCATCTGATTTGTAAACTCATGTTTGGGGAAGGTGGCACTAGCTGAAAGTGGATTCCCTTTACCTCTTTTCCGGGCTGCCCTAGAATGGTTTCTAAACACAGTCTTTATGTTATCATAAGGTAGTTGGTAGATGTCTCCTCTAGCTAGCAAATGGAGGGTATCTAGAAGGTCTTCAGGGACTCCTCGTAGCAGAACCAGCTTCAGAGATTCAAGGTCAAATGTGCACCTGACCCTTTTATAACTAAGTTAGAACCTTTCTTCATAGTCTTCTAAGGATTCATCACTTCCCATGGTCATCCGAAAGATTTCTCCCTTCGTTTCCTTTGACCTACAGTAGTCTCAGTATTTGTTGTTAAAGGATTGCTGCATTTGAGCCCAAGTTGTGACACTGTTTCCAGGTAACCCCATGAACCAGCGTAGTGCTGCATCCTTGAGGGTAGAGGGAAAGAGTTTCAACTTTTGCTCGTCTTCTGCATAGTCATAAGTTCGACAAAGGACAACAAACTCAAACAAGAAGGTATCAAGGTCTTCAGTGGTCAATCCATGGAAGTGAGGTAAGGCTGAGGGACTTATGTTTTCCATTTTGGTGTCCCCATTGATCTTTCGGGTGGGAAAGGCACCTTCTATTCTCTCCTCATCTCCTATACCATTTTTGTGTTCAGCCATGGTCTCAAGAGGGGTGTTCTCTTGCTCTTTTTCTGTTATAGGATCTTCGTATATCTCTGGAGGTTCACCTATATGTTCTTCTGGATCACTGCCACCGAAGAAGAGAGAAGGGTGACTCAGTGATGTGGTGGGGGTGTTGGGTAAGAATTTTTCTGTATTGTCCCTGTTCCTACAAGGCATGAAATGAAATAATTTTGGTTGATTTTTAGTGTTTTTTCTGCTTGTACCTGCAAAATTGAAATAGATTGAACTCCAACTAACTAAAATCTATCTTACTGAAATGAAAATGCGGAATTGAAATGAAAGCAAGAAAGGACTAATCTATTTTGTATAAGGAGAGCTTCAGCGTAAATCACATGAGAAAGAAATTGCAGGAATGAAACGCTAAGCTACGCTTGCAGAATTGAAATGCTAGTCTAGGAAAGCAAGAAATGTCTAATCTACTTTTGCCGAAATGAAATTGCAGAATGGAAATGAAACAACTACTCTAAGTTTGCTGAAATAAACTGTTGAGCAAAAGGTTGCAGTAGAAAATAGAAGAAAAGCAGCAATCACAAATATTCTGACGCTTCCTCGACAACGGCACCAAAAAGATGGTGAGCTCCAGTAGTGCAGCAATAATACTGCAACTCTTGGGACTCCCTTCTTTACTTTTATCAACTCGGTAGTTTTTAACAAACTTGGAAGTGACGGTGCTATATGCACAAGTACTAGCTCTTGTCGCGGGTTGTCACTTGATCAGTTGGCACAAGTCCGCTAGGAGCGTAAGCCAACTTCTATGAGCTATTAGAAGAAGATTTTAACTGTAATGGACGAAAGCTAACTCAACAGAGGCTAATCTACTTGCAGAAAGAAGTGGAAAGCTGAAAGGAAATGCAAACCCTAGCAAGCCCTAGTTTTACCGACTAACCCTACTGGTGCAAGAAAAGGGATGAAAGTTTCAGAAATGGATGCCATTGACTCTTGGAAAAGTAAAGTGCATGTGACTAAGTTACTTCTGAAGCGAAATCTAAAAAGGAACATCTTTTTGTATTTTTGAGTAATCTTGTAGAATTATTATGCATGTGCTTTAACTATTTTTTATTGTGCAGAGGTTGATTGGCGAAAGGAAATGGCGTAGGCGCTTGCAGGAGGTTGGGAAGGTGAAAAGAGGGCCTAAGGGGTCCCTAGCACCTTTCCAGAGAGTTTCACAGTGACCAGATATCGAAAAACTGCTCACGTGATCTTCTACAGGAAGTCTACAAGGGTTCTACAAGATGTTTCGAAAAAGAGGATTTTGGAGAGTTGATGGTGGAAAAACAGTGGAAAAGTGGAAATGGAGGTTGGATGAGGATGTGAAGGGGTCTAGGACCTGGTGAATGAAGTTGAGGAGTGATCAAGGTGATTGGATTAGTTCAAGGATGGAGGAAGCAATGCTGCACAAGAATGTAGAAATTAGGGCAAAGTGAGAAAATGTGGCAAATGAAGGGAAATAATCTGAGTTACGGGGTGGAGCAGGTTGTATTGATGGAGGAAGGGTAGGCAGGGAGGTATTACAGGTGTTCTGCACACTTTTCCAAAACTGATCAAACAAAGACTAGGAAAACCAAAGATCTAACTATTCTGACCTAATTTGACCTAAAAACCAGAAATCATGATGAACAAAAGTTGATTGGCAGAAAATCATGTAAGATAACTATGAAAACTAAACAAGAATAGATCTAAACATGTAATCACAACTGGTATCAACTTTTCCAACTAAAAATCTAACACTAGCAATTGCATTTAGAGGCAAAAACAGTGTTTTTGTGGCAGCAAGTATGCCTTGGTCTCAGCTCATGGTCCCAAGGAGGGAGAGATGAGATCAGGGATTGCTTGATGGCCTTTTTGCAGATCTTTTTTATTATCAAACTCTCAAACCAACCTGAAGCATGAAAAACTATCTCAATCATCAAAAACGACCTAAGTAACCAAGCAAGATTTTAATCTAAATAGCAGAAATTATTCTATGAATGCAGCAAAAACACATAAAAGTACACAAAGGAGGTACTGGCACTTGGGTTTGGCCCAACCCCAAGAGCTACAGCCTCCTAAGAGAAGCTCAGAGCTGATGCAAAGTGAAACTGATCTCCATTACTCAAAAAATAACCATGTCACAAAAATGTTTACACCAAAAGCTTGAAGATGAGCTGCAAGGCAGAGCAGCACTAAAGTGCGAAATACAAATGTCCAAGAGCTAAACTACCAAGGCTGGAAGCCTTTCTACTTATGCACCACGAGGACCTCCAACAACCCTCCTTAACTCGAGGGGCTTGGCTGCTCAAAACTGCAAGTAATTAGCCACTTCACAAAAGCTGCTCGGTTGCCCTTGGAAATCATCTTTGGTGGGTTGTTGAACTCCGAGATGATGGTGGAGAACTCGAGGAAGGGGCCATTTAGTGTAGGAGACACCCTTCCTACTAATCCTCACCCTTGTTCCCTCGTATTTGGCTATCAACTGGTTCATAAATGCTTGACCTTGGTCCAAAAGATGTCCAAAAATATGCAATAAGCACATATTAGACTTCATGGTCAAGTGACTATTCTCATTCATTCAATTAACATAAATATACTCAAAAGCATGCATAAACTATGAAGAATGGTGGATTAATCGAGAATAATAGGCAAAATGAGCCCAATAAGTTACCCATTTTTTAGGCTCATCAAAACGTATGGCATCAAATTCCCTCATGGGATTCAAGTGGAAGTATGTATCAAGTTTTTGGATCCATGCCCTGGCTAAGCTCTTCGCTGACCCATTGAAGTTTGGAAGTGTGACCTTCCCTGCTATGTTCTACACATCCTAGTTGGATGCTCCTCCCCTATAATGGACTGCAGCCCCAGTGGTGCGCCTCTCCTTGAGGTGAATATACTCTCCAAAGGACATCACCCGCTTGATTTGGGCATCCAACCCCTCATACTCATCAATGTCTAAGAAACCAGAATGTACCAAGTCCGCAACCGGGTCTACCTCTCTCTCCAGCTTGGACTCCATGAAATGCAGCATAGTGGGACGGCCAGCTTGCCCATGTTGTGGGGTGTGTGGAAGCTGATAGGTACCACTGCCTCCTCCATCTCTAGAACCCTCGTCACCTTGAGGTTCTCCCTCTGGCCTTCCACCCATTTGCAAGCCCATCACCTGTTGCATCATGTCCATCATCAGCTGCCCTTGCCTCATCATCTGTTGGTTTGTCCTTAGCAACTCTTTTAAGACTTGGTCCGTGTTCCTCTGCCTGGGCTACTCATTCTCTTCTTGGTTGTCGATCCTGCCTCTGATATTCTCCACTTCAATGTCTGAGAATGAGAATGGTTCTAGGTCCCCTTCTCTACCTTGACCCCTCCTCTGCCTCTACCACGGCCTCTATGGAAAACCAGTCCTTGGTATCTCAGTGGCATCACCTGCTCTTGTTCCCCACCATGGCCAAGAACATGCTCTAATACCTCTGTAATATTCCTAATGGAAATTTTACAATGATAACAAAGACATGTAAATATAGCAACACATTTTCAGAAATGCATACATATAAACCAGAAATTTCTCCAAATCCACAAACTGGCCAAGATTTTATTAATAATAGTTGTTGTGGTACAAATGAGTTGGATAAAATGCACCTGGGATTACACAAGGCAAGATACAAGCACCAGGTGATGCATACAAGAAATCCCAACAGCTACAATAGCAAGTTCCTCCAGAAAACTATGTTGCTGCTCTAAAAGTGCACTGTTGCCTGACTTGGCCCTTTAATTTGCCCACTCTATAGTTCCTAGAAAATTCTAGGAAATTGGGAATATGATCCTTGCCCAAAACCCAAAAAGGGTTTCCCTTGGTTGCAACCTTCAAAATTTGACCCTTCACAGCTTGGCCCTCCAATTTCGAATTATGTTGTTGTGAGTGACCTTGTCAATCTTTGCTCTCCCAACTCCAACAATCCTCCTCAAATGACCCTCCAAATGATTTCCCAACACCCTAGCTCCAAACTCCCCCAGATGATGTTACCCCAAAAGAGCCTCACTCCAACCACTGCACAATCATGGAGGAGGTGACGCATTCCCATGGATGAGGAAGTGAGAACTGCGTGTAGGGTGGTCCTCTTTGTTGTAGCTTCCCTCCACATCCTTGAAAATGATGAAAGAACACTCCTGTAGCTTCTTCAATCAATTCCCCAACAACATTGTTCCACAAACAACAAGTGACTTCTCCCTCTGCACAGTGGTGGCTCCCAGACTGCGTGCTCTACTCGCAGAAATGTGTGGGACCTGTAGTTAATGCTTTTTCCAATCTAAGTGAAAAAGGAAAGCCTTCCTTGGATGGTACTCGAAGTCCACCGAAGAAAGGTTGAGCTTCTCTCCGTGGATAGCTCTTGCACTAAAAAACACACAATATTGGCTCAGTTGAATAACTAAGGAAAATTCGATTTTCAAATAGACAAAGACCCCTATTGCTCCCCCATTCCTTCCTTTTATAATTGTTGGCCATGCATTCTTTATGGGTCTTTCCACCAATTTGATTTTCCTCAAGGAATTCAAATTCCTTCTTCCCCAAGTGCGTACTTCATGTGGGCCCCATATTCCACTAGCATACAAATAAAGTATTTCTTCTATGTTTTCCACCAAAATTTGCCTTGAGCTAGTATTAATCAAAATTGTCAAAAAATTATTTTCCAAACATTAGGAAAATTTGGGAAGGAATATTACATGGGAGGATGAGAATTTTATACAGAAGCATCCAGAACTACTCAAGCGTTGAGGACAATGCTTTTTTGAAAGAGGGGGGCATGTCAGATCCCTGTAATTCTAGTGTAGCCCCTTATTGTTATTAGTGTAGCCCCCTTATTGTTATTATTGCCCAGTTTCTTGTTTCCACATATAATTTAAATGGTGAAGACTACAGTGTATTAGTTTCAGTGTTTACTGTAGAAAACAATAAATAATTTGTTCAATAATTAACAAATATAAGGAACTTAGTTAGCTGCTGCAGTAGTGATTCGGGATTCCGAATTTGCACATGGTATCAGAGTTGCAGGTGAAGAAAGAGAGTAGAGCCGGAAGAACCCACTGCTGAAGAGAAGAAGGGAAGTCGAAGTGTTGCGTAGGCAACAAATTGAATCCCCATAGGGATTGCGCAACCCAGGCTAGAAGGGAAAATTTTTCGAGGAATGTCTCTCTCTGAGTGAGTCGACGAAGAGGTAAGACTTCTAGATCGAAGGTTGCCAATGTCAGAGGGAGCAGCGCAGAAGCTTCAACGAAGAGGAGGTTTTTGGTGTGACATAGTTTTCTGCAACAGTTGCTAGGCAAAAAAACGTCAGAAGGAAGAACAAAAACACTGTTGAGGGAATTCTTCCTCAGAGGAATTTCAGCCAAGAAGTCTGAATTCTCATTTGCTGAGCAGAAGAGAAAGGAGGCAATTCGACATTTTCATTGGTAGGGATGGTAGCTAGTGGGTTACGAGATCAGGATCAGTTAGATGGTGCATCCAACTATGTGATTTGGAAAGCAACGATCACATGCCTTCTGGATGAGCACAATCTCAAGACCTATGTTGATAGTGTGGTAATTGGGCCCGCGGATCCAAATCCGCTCAAGAAATACAAGGCTGAGATGGTAAAGGCCAAGCAACTAATCCTCGACGAAGTGAGAGATCATGTAGTGTGTCCCATTGTCGACAAGGATATTTCCTGACAGATGTTGGAAGCATTGGCCACGCTATACAAAGGATCTTCCGAGCAGTAGAAGATGTATTTGGAGCAAAGGATGAGATCCACACAAATGCAGAAGGGGGAGTGCGTTGATCCGTTCATGAATGGGCTTCAAGAAACCTGAGATCCATTGGCAACCGTGAGCTCAACACCTCAGTCTTCCAAGATGGTAAGACTGACCTTGAATTCAGTTTTGAGAGGAGTGGCAAGTATTTTTCCAGAGCGTCCTAGGTAGAGAGAGATTTATAGACTAGGAAGGAATGTGGGCCGCTCTTCAGCAAGAAGGGATGAGGAGAGACTTGGTCAAGTGTAAACTTGATGGGAGAAACAGAAGTGGGCTGAAGCCTAAGGAGGAGGAAGAGAATGCAGCCCTTGCATCCAAGGGACAGCAGGAGCAGCAAAGGCGGAAGAAGGACGTCTTGAAGATCAAGTGCTTCCGGTGTGGTGAATTTGGTCATTAGGCTACATAGTGTCCTCTCAAGAAAAGGACAAGGACGAGAAGCATGATCCGAAGGTTGCATCCACAAATATCGAAGAAGAAGAGTTTGCCATGGTTTCCTAGATACCTCCAGGGGAGAGGTGGCATGATCTGGAGTCGGCAAGATCCTTGACGAGTCCACCTCTTGGATCAATACCTCACTATAGGAGTCCATATCAGAAATAGCAGGATGGAATAGTGTCAGTTGATGCACAGGAGTGTTGGAGTGACATATGAAGTGGATAGGAAAGCCAGAAACTAAGCAGTCAACATGTGTT